>CM042259.1:45000060-45017560 GCA_023566225.1 Romanogobio albipinnatus | reverse complement strand
CTCTCCAATATACAAGTCTCCCCATATACAGTGGTGTAAATTCAATATCCCAGTGCCAGAAAATTATTTTTCCCAGTGTCAGCCAAAAACTTCTGCAGGGTGCTAGAGTATACAGGGCCTGAGATAAACACTTAATAAACAAAAAAAAAAGAAATGTTTTATTTGGGATTATTATAGCTCAGACAACATATACTTAAATGTTTATCACTTTTAGCTGTGTTTTATGTAACTTCAAATGGTTTCCTGTAAAATGAAACCAAAATTGTGTATTTAGAGACCACTGTATTTCAATTTTCTTTTAAATTTGGGTAGGCCAAATCCAGCCGGAAATGGTCCCAGAGTAATTTAGTGTAAATAAGTGACTTTGCGTAAAACAAATGCCAAATTGATGCATATCTCCAGGAAGTAGACATTAGAAGCTTTCAAATGGTACCACATATGAGGTCAGAGCTCCTCCACAGACATTTTAAATTTAAAGTTTTTGGTTTTTGGCCATTGACAATGTGTACAATTGACCAATTTATTCATGGAGCCACATTAAGATCTCCATATCTCTGGGATTGAACCATATAGGGCCTTTAAAATGAAGATACAAAAAGGAATGTTTGTTAAAAAACTAAATATAAAAGAATATTTAGATATATTTAATACTTCTTGAGTTACAGGCATGCAAACTTGAGGCAAAAAACACATTTTGTACGGTCACCATTTTGAAAAAAACACCATTTTGTACGTTCATCGTTGGCTTATTGCGGTATACTTTGATGTCATCAGTCTGTGCACTGCCGGTGCATCTCGAACAAGCCTGGTGTGTGTGTGTGTGTGTGTGTGTTTCCCGCTGCCTCGCTAGCGTTGCTGAAAAAGTCGAGACGTATACAGTGACGTCAGACCTGGCTCTGTGGCGGATCTCTAGCCCGTTGAAAGGTAAACCGGTTCATAGAAGGCTCCTCAGTCGAACCAGCACTAGCACTGGCTCTGAACTAGCACCCGGATCATGCTGGTGCAAAAGGGGTATTCCTCACACAGAGACACACACCCCCATTAGCAGCCGCTCAATAGCCCGTGTAGTGTCTCTGAAATAACTGATGAATGGCAAATACTGTAGGTTACGGTGTGATTTCTCAGATCAATGCGGCTCAAACTGAATCAAATGCCACAGGACGGGGTTTTAGCTTAAGGTTACTGCTAAAATGAGACATTTTCAAGCCCTCGGCGCAAGCCGATTTCCTGCAGACAGATTATTGATCTTTAAACATAAAGCCTGAGGACAGATTGCAGTCAGAGTAGATGTCAGGGTTCATTTGACCAGAACAAAAACACGGCAATTCATCAGAAGTCAAATCTCATGTGTGCTCTTCTTGATGTTGTTTTGGCTGAAGATTTGCCCATATATGATATTTACTGTTTTTATGTTTAATGTGTGTGAACATATTAGTATTATTCAGTCTTTAATGGTTTGTTTGTGTGTTTTGGTGTCACTGCACTTGAGTAATAGAGTGGCAAAAAATGCACTCATGCAAAGAGAGTTAATTTTTTTCTTGAGTTCATCATGTGCACATTTGCTCTATTTTCATCTTTATGAGTATGTTGTTAATGTGATGTCATGAGAATGAGTCATGTGAGCTCTGTGGCCTGGTTGTATCAGAGCCTGTGAACGTATGTTCACTCAACCGGCCTTCACGTTTCTCAGGCTGTCTGTTCTTTTTGTCAAAACGCTCCCCGTTCCCTCTGTCTTTTTTGGGTCTCATCGTCATTGGGCCTGCAGGATTTCGTGGATTTGTGTGTGTGTGTGGGAAAGAGATGTTTTTGAAAGAAGATGGCAGGCTGCGTTTTCCCTTGATTCTGAGCAAACCACAGTAGCCTCACCCACACCGAGTGGTGATGTTCATAAATAAACACAAGTGGGACACCCATGGAAGAATGACGGAGTTCGGCGTCCTCACAGATCCGAGGAGATGTCAACCCTGGGTTACAGCACGGCTTGTGCAAAGTCTCCTAGCAAAACAACCATAACCTTGACAGTCATTCATAATTTGATTTCAAATTTTAAAAAGATGCTGAATTCACGACCCACAATCCTAAAGTGAGATCTAGCGCTGGGCGATATGACCCTCCAAAAAATGTGATATCGATTAATCTCATGATAAATGTCAAAGTTTAGTGTGTGCCGTTCATCATTTGCAGCGATGGGGATCTGCAGCATCGGCAGGTGTTTTCCTGTTAAGTGCATTGTGGTTTGTAAATGAGCAGGTAGATGCGTTTCCATTTCCTGTGCAGTTGATGCTGTGGAGGCTGTTCTGAGATCAGCCTTGAATGATTGATGATGGCAAAGTGCTGTCCACCTGTTGCTCCGGCCCTTTAATAGCAGAGCATTGTGGGTTGCTAGCCAGGGAAGCGTCTTGCATATCCCATGAGTCTCGCTGCTGTATTAAAATGGCCCTAAATCTGTTCAGACTCTCTTCCCAGCAATGAACGATCATGTTAAAAATCGACGGCACGTAATAGATTTATCATACAGTCAGTGTTGTAGTCGAGTCACCAACTGTCGAGTCCGAGTCGAGTCTCGAGTCCCAGTGTTCCGAGTCCGAGTCACCAAAGAAGAGTCCAAGTCGAGTCACCATTACCTGAGTTTGAGTCCGAGTCGAGGCTCGAGTCCCGTGTTGGAGTCCGAGTCGAGTCACCATTACCTGAGTTTGAGTCCGAGTCGAGGCTCGAGTCCCGCGTTTGAGTCCGAGTCAAGTCACCATTACCTGAGTTTGAGTCCGAGTCGAGGCTCGAGTCCCGTGTTGGAGTCTGAGTCGAGTCACCATTACCCGAGTTTGAGTCCGAGTCGAGGCTCGAGTCCCGTGTTAGACTCCAAGTCGAGTCACCATTACTTGAGTTTGAGTCCGAGTCGAGGCTCGAGTCCCGTGTTCGAGTCCGAGTCGAGTCACCATTACCCGAGTTTGAGTCCGAGTCGAGGCTCGAGTCCTGTGTTCGAGTCCAAGTCGAGTCACCATTACCTGAGTTTGAGTCCGAGTCGAGGCTCGAGTCCCGTGTTCGAGTCCGAGTCGAGTCACCATTACCTGAGTTTGAGTCTGAGTCGAGGCTCGAGTCCCGTGTTCGAGTCCAAGTCGAGTCACCATTACCTGAGTTTGAGTCCGAGTCGAGGCTCGAGTCCCGTGTTCGAGTCCGAGTCGAGTCACCATTACCCGAGTTTGAGTCCGAGTCTAGGCTCGAGTCCCGTGTTCGAGTCCCAGTCGAGTCACCATTACCTGAGTTTGAGTCCGAGTCGAGGCTCGAGTCCCGTGTTCGAGTCCGAGTCGAGTCACCATTACCTGAGTTTGAGTCCGAGTCGAGGCTCGAGTCCCGTGTTCGAGTCCGAGTCGAGTCACCATTACCTGAGTTTGAGTCTGAGTCGAGGCTCGAGTCCCGTGTTCGAGTCCAAGTCGAGTCACCATTACCTGAGTTTGAGTCCGAGTCGAGGCTCGAGTCCCGTGTTCGAGTCCGAGTCGAGTCACCATTACCCGAGTTTGAGTCCGAGTCTAGGCTCGAGTCCCGTGTTCGAGTCCCAGTCGAGTCACCATTACCTGAGTTTGAGTCCGAGTCGAGGCTCAAGTCCCGTGTTCGAGTCCGGGTCGAGTCACCATTACCTGAGTTTGAGTCCGAGTCGAGGCTCGAGTCCCGTGTTCGAGTCCGGGTCGAGTCACCATTACCTGAGTTTGAGTCCGAGTCGAGGCTCGAGTCCCGTGTTGGAGTCTGAGTCCAGTCACCATTACCTGAGTTTGAGTCCGAGTCGAGGCTCGAGTCCCGTGTTGGAGTCTGAGTCGAGTGACCATTACCTGAGTTTGAGTCCGAGTCGAGGCTCGAGTCCCGTGTTGGAGTCTGAGTCCAGTCACCATTACCTGAGTTTGAGTCCGAGTCGAGGCTCGAGTCCCGTGTTCAAGTCTGAGTCGAGTCACCATTACCTGAGTTTGAGTCCGAGTCGAGGCTCGAGTCCCGTGTTGGAGTCTGAGTCCAGTCACCATTACCTGAGTTTGAGTCCGAGTCGAGGCTCGAGTCCCGTGTTCAAGTCTGAGTCGAGTCACCATTACCTGAGTTTGAGTCCGAGTCGAGGCTCGAGTCCTGTGTTCGAGTCTGAGTCGAGTCACCATTACCTGAGTTTGAGTCCGAGTCGAGGCTCAAGTCCCGTGTTCGAGTCCGAGTCGAGTCACCATTACCTGAGTTTGAGTCCGAGTCGAGGCTCAAGTCCCGTGTTCGAGTCCGAGTCGAGTCCAAGTCGAGTAACCATTACCCGAGTTTGAGTCCGAGTCGAGGCTTGAGTCCCGTGTTCGAGTCCGAGTCGAGTCTTGAGCCCCCAGGGCCTACATGTCTCCACTCTGGCACCTTTAAAGAGCTGATCAAATTTATAAAAGAGGTTCTACATTAAACAAAAATGACACCACTGTCACGAATGCAAAGGGAGTTTATTTACTGATTTGACACTTTGCAACACACTTTACAACTTTATGGCGGCATCAAAAGCATTTGTTTACTTCCACTGTTGTGATTGAGAGACCCCTAGCGTAGAACATTTACATTAAATACACTGCAGGCCAAAGCTTTGGACACATTACTATTTGTAAAGTTTTTGAAAGAGGTTTCTTTTGCTCATCAAGCCTGCATTTATTTGATCAAAAATACAGAATTTTTTTTTATATTTGTGATATATTATTACAATTTAAAATAATTGGTTCCTGAAAATTCAGCTTTCCATCACAGAAATAAATGATAATTTAAAGTATAATACATTGAAAACCAAATATTTTAAAGCAGAAAAGAAGATCAGTTCATGTGCCGCTTCTCTTGAGCTGAGCCAGAGCGATCTCACGCCACAGCGACGAAACTGTATTTATGTTTTTGAATTTCGTAATGAAATAGACGTAATTTGAAATCTGAGACTTTGCTTCATATCAATAGTAACAAAGCACACAGATTATTGTGATTTATTGGATGGGAGGAGCTACAATGATCCCTTCATTCATCTGAAAACAGGATGACTAACCGATTCTTGGGATTTAAGAATCAATATATCTGTTCATAGAAATGAGAATCGGATTACAATCGAGAAATCAGTATTTTGTACCCAGCCCTAGTACATAGTGTCCATTTGATTTGATGATGACGATTGCCATGTGTGTTGTAGTTTTGGATCGTCTCCTCTGGAGTTGTGCAGGTGTTGACCTCAGGTCAGTGTGTAAATGGTGAGTCAGAGAACAGTTTTCTTTTGCCTTCATCTTCTTCATGCAGCTGAGCGCCGTTGAACCAGATGTGTCATTAAACGGCTCTTACCCTGAGAGGAAGTCTCTCTCTCTGTTACTCCAGATAATAGACTCGAGCCTCTTGACACGTGGCACAGAAAACACACTACCATTTTGCTAAAATAGCTCTCGTTTGTCTGTTTGTGTTGATTTGTGATGGGAAACGAAAACGCTCAGATCCGGAACTCGACCATGTTTGTCCTTGTTTGAGAACTTAATGTGAGTGTGGGATTTTTCCCATGCCGGTTTCATCATCTGTGTTCAACTGCTCAAAGGCGTTTTTTTTTTTTGGTTTTCCAACTCTTATCATGACTAGGCCCACAAAAAATATGCACATTTTATTCTGCCATGATTTGGGTGGGGGGAAATCTGCAGAATGGTACAGGTGTTAAACAGAACTGAGAAAGCTGAACTTGACAAAATAGTCAACTTTCATAGTCATACTTTTTTTCATATATTAAAAAATGAGGGTGTGTGTGTATATATATATATATATATATATATATATATATATATATATATATATATATATATATATATATATATATATAATATTTATTTACTTTTTAATTTGTTAAATGAGTGCATCATCTTATTTAATTTAATTGCCAAGGGAACATTTCTAATTTTAATTTACAGAAGTAGCCAAAAGTGACGTCTGCCCTAGGAAAATTTACATCACACTTTATAGATTTTGCATATTGTGCAGTTGTGCTTGTTTTATATGTGATGATAACGCAATGAAACATGACAAATTGTGTGACATAATTTTTGGCCAGACTGTCATACAAAGAAATTATGAACACATGCAAAAACAAGAGCGAACCAACAAAATATTAATATCTGATTATGTTGTTGTCAATGTTTGCTTTTTGTTTTTCTATGCATGTAAATAAAACATACATAGTAAAATAAAACCTGTAGCTGTAGTTTGGCCTTTTTTGCCAATTTTGTTTTTACACAAGTTTAGTGATTTACTCCTCCTTTATATTTAAAATATTAAAACATATATATATATATATATATATTCCTCATATTTTGATGGTTTAATACAATTTGTAGGGTCAATAAAAACAATCCCTTATGGCCAGTACTAGTGCTGGGCGGTATGACCAAAAATGTATATCACGGTATTTTTCTAAATTATATCGGTTTCACGGTATATGACGGTATTTTTTTCCCCTATGCTTGACAGGGTGTTAATCACATTTTCTAATGATTGAGAGAGGAAATACTGCAGTAGATTGACTAAAATGCCCTGTTTTACTGTCATTATGAGTGAATATTGTAGAAAAATTCCACACTAGAGTTAATACAGGTTTACAAAGCCCCACAAAATGATGCTGTGGAGAGACAACCAATAAAACACAGAACTGCAACACGCTCAGAGTCATACTTAAGCCGCGTTTCCACCGCAGGAACTTTACCCGGGAACCAGGAACTTTGGGGGGGAACTCGGTGTGTTTCGACCGCAGGAACCAGGGTCTAAATGAAGTTCCGGGTAAATATTTCCCCCTCCAAACGGCCCTGCTTGCGAGGTGGTACTTTTGAAAAGTTCCCGAACTTTCGGGGGTTGGACTTGGGTGCTGAACATGCTGATTGGTTGAGCTCACGCAGCATTTTATTTCCGATGGCGCGCGTTCGTCTCAGCCATCTCACGGTCAATGTCCGTAATAGCTGATGATAACATACTTTGTCATATTTTAAATATAGCTTTACGAATACGCTTTAGTATCAGTGCTCGTCTCTTTTCCGCCGTTTTGTTAATGACCTCTTTAGTAAACTGATACATAACCAGCAAAAGCAGCGCTGCTTGCATCTCATCTCCTCCACTTGTTATTGTTGCAGACATGTATCGCGCAA
Organism: Romanogobio albipinnatus; assembly: GCA_023566225.1. Lineage (NCBI taxonomy): Eukaryota > Metazoa > Chordata > Actinopteri > Cypriniformes > Gobionidae > Romanogobio > Romanogobio albipinnatus. Next base: position 45,010,418 of record CM042259.1, on the reverse strand, counting down.
AAATTATTACTGTCCGTCGCTGACTGGAAGGAGCAGTCGCGCCGCGCGCAGTCCTACATTACCGGACTAATTTGCCTAATCTTCCCGGTACTTTAGACCGCGGTGGAAACGCAGACAGTAGCAGGTCTGGGGGAGAAAAAGTTCCTGGGAAAAAAGTTCCTGGTACAAATTGTTCCGGGTAATTTCGGTGGAAACGCGGCTTTACAGACACCTGAATATTAAAATTTGAGTTGAGGGCACCTTAAGCATTTTAAAAATCTAACCCTATATAACAACAAACTGCCAAAACGAGGATGTTTGCAAAACATTTATAAGAGAACTCGCTGAACGAATGACACACATCAGTTAAACACAGAAAGAATAAAGCAGTTGCTTTGTTGCCCATTCTTCTTTGAATTGTCAGTTTATTTATTAACTTACATCATTGTCTTTTGTGTAGCAGAATAATCCATTGTGTCCAACGTGATCAGACATACGGTTGTATCAGTGTAATCAGTGCATACATTTCATTTTAATAAGACGTGATGAAATAAGCACGCATACACGCTTCTGCTTCATGTCTAGAGAACTAGAGTATATGAAATATGTCCATAAAAAATTTAAATGCGCTCGCTCCGGGCTATATCAGTGCTATATGATCCATGTGGTGAGCGTTGTTAAACCCATCACGGTGCTCCACGCAGAAACCGCTCTCTCTCGCGTGCCACGTGTAGTTTGAATTCTCCAATGTAAACAAGGGCTGAATCCAAAATCGCCCCCATAACCTCAAATAGAGCATTATTTGGAGGGGACAGCGCTTTGTAGTGGTGTCCGAAACCCTAGTGGACGTTATTGAGTGCACTCATTCTATCCCATCGCACCACAACAACGAGTGTACAGCCGATGTACACACAACGCTGTCCGACTTCACGCACGTTTTCATTCACTCCTTCAAATAAAGTGATAATGTAGGGAATAGTGAATGAGAGTATAGGATTCAGTGCTGTTATGCGATCTCAACTGTGCTCTGACTGCTCTTACTACAGTGCAACAGTGAAATCGGTCCCCTCTCAAAACAATGACGCGCTGCACCGCGTTCCGAACGTTGTTTAAGCGACATATTCGCAAACATACAGCAAAATAAAAAATAAATAAATACCGGTATTCGGTATGAAGTCAAGTCAAGTCAACTTTATTTATATAGCGCTTTTAACAATTTAGATTGTTTCAAAGCAGCTTTACAGTGTTAAACAGGAAAATAATGCAGCATAATTTTATTAAGCTGTATAGCCATTTGATGTCATCAGTTCATTTCAATTTCCATACGGTGACAGTGTGGGCTTTAGATCAATAATTAGATCAGTAATTTAGTTTATATGGTTAATTTAGTTTATTAATTAGATTTATTTCGATGTTTAGTTGAAAAATGTAGTGTCCCCAACTGAGCACGCCAAGCCAGAGGCAACAGTGGCAAGGAAACCAAAACCCCATCAGGTGACCTAATGGAGAAAAATAAACCTTGGGAGAAACCAGGCTCAGTCGGGGTGCCAGTTCTCATCTGGCCAATTAACAAACAGCGTATTATTATTATTATTATTCTGGCAGCTTTACAGGTCAGAGGTCATAATAGATCGGAAAAATCGAAAGACCGGAGGCAACACGTTGGAGACGGGTTTATTGAGGATGATGTTGATTAAATAATTATTAAAGTGCAATATTCGAACAATCAGAGTCATCACGCTGGAGACGGGTTTATTGAGATGCCGTGTCGATGAGGCAGTTTCAGGGGGAGACTAATTGACACGGTCTCTGCAGACACTTCAGGGTCATGCGTTGGTCTTCTCTGGGCGCAGGTCCACCATCTGATCTGGATACGGCCCGGATCCGGCTGACTGCAGTAAACCTCGGGATAAAACAGAGAGACTATCATTAGCGTAGATGCCATTCTTCTGAGGATGTAGCGAGTACATCAGGTGTTATGGGAAGTGTTCCCGGTTCCGGCTGACCTAGTTAATGCAGCCTAACAATCATTTCATTGAAAAAGTGTTTTATGTGTATGCCACAGTAAAGAGATGTGTTTTTAGTCTAGATTTAAACTGACAGAGTGTGTCTGCTTCCCGAACAATGTTAGGAAGACTGTTCCAGAGTTTAGGAGCTAAATAGGAAAAGGATCGACCGCCTGCAGTTGATTTGGATATTCTCGGTATGATCAACTGGCCAGAGTTTAGAGAGCGCAGTAGACGTGATGGAGTATAATATTTTAAGAGCTCGCTCAAGTATTGGGGAGCTAAACCATGAACCGGTATACCGCCCAGCACTAGCCAATACTGAAGATTTGTTTCTAAATTTGATATTTTACTTCATTTCTGTGTTAGTTAACAATAATGACCCTGCTTTAGCATTGTATTTGAATGACATAATATAACATATTTCTGTCAAGATCAGCACTGTTGAACAAGATTTCATGTCAACTTGAAGCGTGGGACATTTACGAATGCTGTCCTTTCGAATACTGCAGAAATCTGCTCCGCTTTTTTGTACCGGACATTTCTTTCCAGGCCCTAATCGTGAGCTGAAACCCTGACAGACAGCCTTGACTTGAGATCAGCAAACTGCCAATTGTGAGTGGGATTTACATAGACGTTCTCGCTCAGAAAGGCCACCAGAGCTTCCAGCGTGACGGGCTTCTGAGCAGCAGCAGAGGGGCTCTGGAGGTGGAGGGCAGTGTTATTTGACATCTTAATTGCTGGAAGGTTCACGACTTCACACTGCCAGTGCTCGGTGCCAGCAGAAGTGGGCTGTCTGTCAGAGCGGGCTCCACGGTGCATGCTAATGAGTCACGGCCAAGTGACCGGTGTGCGTAAATGTCACCCACGTCTGTGAAGCGCAGACCTCGCTGACGTCAGGTGGTGTTGCACGTGCACCTCAGTTGAACCAACTATGAACTAGCACTGCCTTGGTGGAAAAGGGCTATAGGTGGCACCGGGTTTTGGTACCCAACCCTACTTACTACTTCCTGCTGCGGTCCTCGTCTCTTCCTGAGGTGCTCGTCTCCTCAGTGACAATGTTTGTTGAGATCAGAACTGGATATTATAGACACTTCAGATGAAACACAGTCTGATTCTTTAAAGGCGCCTTTCATTCGCCGTCTTCCACTGAGACGTAAATGAGTGTTTGCACAGACCACACTATCCATTTTTTATGTCTACACTACAACTGTAAGAGCCTGGATGAGTTTAACTAGTATAACTGTTTTCGATGTCATGTCAAAACTGACTTGCAGTGAATAAAAATCACTGTCAGACCCAGATTCCTGGAAATGAGTGCGTACTGTTTCAGATTATGTAACTCCAGATGAATCACACTTTATTCACAGACATGCCTAGCACCCTAATTCACCAAGAACTCTTGAGGAACGTCCCGTCCAGTTGGACCTGCTTTCTGATTTCTTTTTTTTGACAGATGGCGTTGGGCTTTGCTTGCAGTAATTCACAATGTATCTGTAATTGCTCCATCTGTTGTGAGGCTGGGGTAATAAAAGCTTTCATCTCTACGGATCATTCATTTCCTCCTGATGCGTGAGGCCTTTCCTCCCACGTTCCTTGTTTCACTGTTATGCCAAAAGCACTGTAAATACTATATATCCGAGTTTCCCAAACAGCAAAAATAACCCTGTCCATGCCTTTTTAGTCCTCTTTAGTGAATCCTGACTGCAGTTGTTTAACAGTAGGGTTTGCACTGATGCAAGCTGTTTGTAAATCTGGCCCTAAATACTTGTAGGGTTAGTTGGTTCTTGTAAACAGCAGAAGATTGGATATTGGATATCTGTTTACTTGCATGTCATGCGACCATTAATCGACTTCAGAGAGCCATGAACATGCAAATGTGTTGGTCATTTATTGAAAGATTAACTTAAAATCTAAGGTCTAAGGGGTTTGTCTGACAAAGAAGTTTGGGGACCCCTACGGTATAATATGAATGATCTCTTCCAGCACTGTACAGTGAGACATATTTGCTTACACTCTTGACAGATGTGTTTTTAGTTGACATGCTTGCCATTTTGTAGCCTGGATATCAGCCGAACTTAGCCCCGCCCACAACATTTGAGGTCGGGAAGTTCGGTCTGGACTTGATCCGTTGTGGAGCAACTATGCTGGAACCAGAGCTGTTCGGACCAATCAACTTGTCATGGCGGGCTTTATACGATGATGGACAGTAACGTAATCATCCATGTCACCAAAGAGCGCTTGGGTTGAATTCGTTTACTAAATGGAGAACTTGTTGGTATATGCGTTCACCTTTACTATTTCTCTCAGAAATGATGATGGTGTTGGTAAGTACTCTGTGTATCCTTAAATTATTTTTACAACACCGGCAAAGATCGTTTACACTCGTCACACACATTACACTCGTAACTTACTCCGTTGCTCTGATTGGTTGTTGGTCTATCCAATTGAGTGCAGAGGCATTTTCTTTCCTGGTTCGGTTGAAACACGCCCCATAATCACAGCCCGATGGAGCAGCATCAGACTCATATTCTGACTAGAATCTGAGTATGACAACGTCAGGCTCGCCGTTTTGCTATTTTCTAGCCTGGATGCCTGCCGAACTTAGCCCCACCCATAACATTTGAGCTTGGGCAGTTCGGTCTGGACTTGATCCATAGAGGAGTAATTATGCCCGAACAGAAACTGTTCGGACCAATGAAATTGTCAGGGCGGGCTTTAGACGATGATGGACAGATGATAAACAGTCACCAAAGACCGCTTGGGTTGAATTTGTTCTAATCCTAAACGGAGAACTTGTTCGTATATGCGTTCACCTTTACTATTTCTCTCAGAAATGATGATCATGTTGGTAAGTACTCTGTGTATCCTTAAATGATTTTTTTACAACACCAGCAAAGATCGTTTACGCTCATCTTTTCTTCTAACGTTACTGATTCCAGCGTGCGTGCAGACAGGGTTGCCAAGTTTTTACAACAAAACCTGCCGAATTGCTACTCAAAACTAGCCAAAAACAAGCCCAATAGCTTTCCAGGGGGGGCATTTGGGGGGTAAAATATGTGTTATTTGGCAGGGCTGCCTGCTAAAATTCGCATTCCTGGGCCTGTATATCACATAATTGGGGTCGCTTCAACCCGCGGACATGGAAAAACCCACGGAAGTGCCTGTTCACACCGGGACGATTTTCGCGAGAGTTTATCGCCGACGTTTAACGCCTTGTGACTAAACAAAGGGCGCCAATGTGAGTGTGCACACCGACGCGCAAAACGGCAGGCGTAAAACCGTCATTTAAAAAAAAACGCCTCGGGTTCGTTTTTTTATTTTGACGTGTTAACTGGCCGACCAATGAGATCAGCGCTTTTGTTGACGTGCCTGGAGCTGCTGAAGTGACAGTTAAACACGACTTGGTGGCGCTCAAGCACAAAACGATCTTGCTGAGCGCACATTGATACGACGAAGAAGTAGTAAGTAGACAAAGAAGAAGATGAGCTGCTAATGCTGCTTGTCAGTTAGCAAAAAGTGAGTGAATGGTTTTGGCCATAGACATAATATATCTGTGGTTTTGGCAAGCACGTAAACACTGTCTCTCTTCTTCTTCTTCTGTGTGACAAGCGAGTGTCAGAAGCGTAAAGTGACGCAGCACCACCTTATGTACCGGGAGTGCTATCTACTAAATGTGCACGTTCACTCGGCACATCTGCAATGAAAATCGCTTGGGTGTGAACACTCAAGACGCGCCGAAAAACATCACGAAAAACGCTGGCGATAAGCGCGTGCGATATTCATCCCTGTGTGTACAGGCCTTAACGTTATGCGTGGCTCCGTTGCTCTGATTGGTTGTAGGTCTATCCAATTGAGGTCTTTCCTGTTTCGGTTGAAACACGCCCCATAATCACAGCCCAACGGAGCAGCATCAGACTCATATTCTGACTAGAATTGAGTATGACGACGTCAGGCTAGCTATTTTCTGAAACAATAGAAGAATGTTTGGCAGGGGGAAATACTCTTAAGCAACAGAAAGTAGTGGTGAGAAGTGGAACAATGTCAGATCATACAGTCAAAATTGAAATCTAGTTGTATGTCAAGCATATTCTGGAAGATTTAAAGATTGTTTTGCAAGGATGTGGATACTTATATCGAGAATGAGGATGTAGAAGATATATATTGTTTTGCAATATATAGCGCAGTTAATAATTTTTCCTTGGAAAATACCATATACCATAAGAAAAATGAGCTCTTTGATAACAATACTTTTATGACACATCTATTTATCGTCACACTAGGTATAATATTTTCCTAGTGTGTGCAGGACACTAGTTCATTTCTGTAAGTGAGGAGAGCAAAATAAAGTCAACTGTGACGTATTATACCCGAAAATATCTTCATACAGTGACTACCAGTGAAACTGATTAAAAAAATTGGGAGCCAAATGATTCCGACTCTTTGAGCTGAGCATGTTTTCTTCAGTGTTTGTTCTTTAATTTCTAATGTGACCTTTGACACCACAGACTGAACAAAATGAAGCATTGCTTGGTCATTGGTTGAGCTAAACTGGTATTATCTAATTGTGTAGTTAAATCTAACAGCTGATTGGTTGATTGTAATCATTACATCCCTTTCTATCAAAGTTATCTGACATTATCAAGATGAGATTAGATTAGATTAGATTCAACTTTATTGTCAATACACAAGTACAAGTACAAGTACAAGTACAAGGCAACGACATGCAGTTTAGGTCTAACCAGAAGTGCAATAGCAGCAAATGCAGGACATACAGTGGTTGCGTAAGTGCAAGACATGGAAATGTACTGAATATATATAAATATGTATAAATAGAGAGACGGTTATTACTATAAACAGAACTGAATTTACAGGTGAATATGTACAGTGAATAAATATACAGATGGCTATTACTTTAAACAGAATTTACAGGTGAATATGTACTATGAATATAATATACAGATGGCTATTACTTTAAACAGAATTTTACAGATAGAGGTATACAATAATATGTTAGGCTAATATGAGGAATATAGCAGTGGATTAAGGTAGTGCAATAAATTATGGACAGAGCTATCCGAAAGAAAGTGTAAAAGTGCAGTGGAAGTGGTTGCATGTTACAGTTAGAAGTACGGTGCAAAATGCAAATGTAAACATGGTTACTGTAAATACAGTCGGCAGTGCAAATGAGCATAATCCAGTTAAGATATGGCAGTGCAAGATGCATAAGTAAACAGTTGTTACTGGAATAAACAGTCGGTAGTGCAAATAACAAAGTGAATGTAGGTGTGAGGTAGGAGAGTTAACAGTTTATGAGGGAAGTGGATCAGCGGGGGTTTGAGTTCAGTAAAGAGACAGCTCTGGGGAAAAAACTGTTCTTTAGTCTGCTGGTCCTGGTCCGGAGGATCCTGAAACGCCTGCCGGAGGGCAGGAGAGAAAACAGTCTGTGGGCTGGGTGAGAGGAGTCCTTGAGGATGCTGTGAGCTCGATGCAGGCAGTGTTTCCTCTGGATGTGCTCGATGGCAGGTAGTGGAGTCCCTGTGATGCGCTGGGCAGTTTTCACCACCCGCTGCAGTGCCTTGCGCTCCGCAACAGAGCAGCTCCCATACCATACTGCCACACAGTTGGTCAGGATGCTTTCTATTGCGCAGCGGTAGAAGTTCACCAGGATAGCCGAGGAGAGCTGATTCTTCCTCAGTGTCCTCAGGAAGAAGAGGCGCTGGTGAGCCTTCTTGACCAGGCTGGAGGTGTTGGTCGTCCACGACATGTCCGCCGAGATGTGGACCCCCAGGAACTTGAAACTGGAGACACGCTCAACAGCCATTCCATTGATGTGGATGGTGTCGTGTGTGCCTCTTGACTCCTTCCTGAAGTCCACGATGAGCTCCTTCGTTTTGGTGGTGTTGAGGAGCAGGTAATTATCAGCGCACCATGTGGCCAGGTGCTGGATCTTGATGAGTTTGTTCTGACACAGAGTACTTTATTACCATTTTCTAAACTATAGTGAATAAACTGTGATAATGTGAGGAAATGTTGAAGGTGTCTGAATACATTTTGATTTGACTGTATGTATGTATTTCTTTTGGCCTGTTCACTCAAAAACAATGGCATATGTTATCGATGTGATTGATAATTAGCTTGACGAACTGCACTATTTATGGTTGCTGTCAGTAATGCTAACAGGAGTTTTACACTTGTGCTGTACTTGTGCGGCCTGTTCTACAACATCTGTAGCACCCGTGCTATGTTCGGCCCTGTCTTCAGCTCCGGGTCTTGTATCGTGTTTTGGGACATGCGTTAACAAGGAGAATGAAAGCGAGTGCTGCAGAAAGCATGTCAGCGGGAGTCTGATGGCAGACGTATAGCCTTCCGACTGCTTTTCCAAGAGCCTCCCACGCTTGCACAGTCAGCGCAGTGCATTGAATAAACGGCTACATCTGCAGAGACACAGTAAAGTTTGAAGTAATCCACATCTGTACCCGCTGGGTCGTGTTCAGATGCATGTGCGGGTCGTCATACTCTTGAAGCGCTGTGGGGTTTGCTCAGCAGGGGTCGGGATGTGACCTTGCACACGCTGAAGCATATACCTACCCTGGCTGTGCATGACATTTCCCGTTTTATCCAGCCAGACATCCCAGTGACAAGCCCTCGCTGCAGTAACACACACACACACACACTTCATTGGCCTTTCCAGCCTGTCTGGCTTACATAACTCCTGACCACTGCTATTTTTAAAAACACACAAGATCAAGCATCTGATATTTTGTCAACAGGGAGATAAGAAGTGAATATATGCATGAGCTATATGCAGAATTCCCAGAATTCTATTCTTTCAACAAGGCAGGAATAAACAAAGAAATGCCATTTATTACAATAAAACATTTGAAGCCACTTTGTCATATAAGCATTTAGTCAGTAAATAAAGCAGATGCTTATTCAGTATTCGCAAGAATTCAGTAAATCAATTTGAATATGATTCATTAACAGATTTGGCTCATAAGAGTAATTCATTTGTGAATCAGGCCGATAACCGATAACTCTTTATATTTGAGAGCCGATAACCGATATATTGGCCGATAAATCTAAATCCAAATTTTTATATAATATTTGAGAGCCTGATTACAAAATCAAAAGTCTCAGCATTAAAAGCCATGTCCCAAACACACAATTATTCAAATCAAATTCAACTTTTATTTATAAAGCACATTTAAAATCAACCTGAGTTGGCCAAAGTGCTGTACATAGAGAAGATAAATGCCTAAAACACATGTGACAAATGACAAATAATTAAAAGCAGGAGAAAAATTGACCATTTGAAGGCGAGAGATGGAAGAGAGAGAATACAAATAATTACAGTAATCGTAATCGAGCATGTTTCGAGACTTTTCCTGCTTAAGAAAGGTTTGACTTTAGCTAACTGCGAATATGATAAAAACTGGTACTAACTGTGGTGTTGATTTGTTTGTCTAATTTAAGAGCATTATCTAGGTGAAATCCTAGATCTTTAACGTTAGAAGTAAGATAAGGAGTTAGAGTGCCGAAGTCAATTGAGTCTTCGTCTGGGTGCTCTTTTGGCCCAAATTGAATGATTTGTTAAGTAGCATGAAATTGTTTGTAATTATGATGTTCTCATTATAGTTTTATGTCGTGTATATGACAGATTTGCGCTGCTCATGTTGCTCTGAACTGTATTTTCCTCTTTTTGAAGTGATTCCAGTCATATTTCAATCAATTCAAACCCATCATGATGAACAGTGAGCATCTGAAGAGTCTCAGCTGAAGGAAATAATACATTATTTATCAGCTTTAATATATTAGTCACATTTTCTTATCGGGTCGATAACGACAATATTAAAACTGAACATATATCGGCCGATAGCGATATGGTGGCTGATATATCGAGCATCCCTAGTCTTCATTTACAGTCTTTATTTTGCTATGTGAACATACACTAATGTTCAAAAGTTTAGTACGATTTTTTTAAAAGCTAAATTGATACTTTTATTATTAAGTACACATTCAATTTATCACAAGTGAATGTAAAGACGTTTATAGTATAATGTTATAAAAAATACTGTTCTTTTGAACTTTCTATTCAAAAACATCCTGAAAAAAATCACAAACATGTGGAAACATCATAATAATCATAAACATTTCTTGAGCATCAGATCCTCATATGAGAATGATTTGTGAAGGATCATGTGACACTGAAGACTGGAGTAATGATGATAAATTCAGCTTTGATCACAGGAATAAATTACACTTTACTATATATTCACATAGAGAACAGTTCTTTTACATTATAATAATATTTCACAATTTCTACTGTACTTTTGATCAAATGAATAAATGCAGCCTTGGTGAGCAGAAGAG
>CM042259.1:44942560-44995060 GCA_023566225.1 Romanogobio albipinnatus | reverse complement strand
GAAGTCTTTTCCTCAAACGGTCATTAATGTCGAGAATTCACAATGAGGATGTACCACAGTGAGTTTCAAATTCCACACAAACGGCAGCGGAAGGACCCTCGGTCTGCTCTTTGCTTGTTATTTCTGCTTTACTACTATGGAACAACCCCTTAACCATCGAGACTGTTTTTCCGTGTGACATGCTTGCCATTTTGTTGCCTTAAAATTTGATTTACGCACACTGTCAACATTTATAAAACGGATGGAGCGTTTTCTCAGGACTCTTCTATGGAATAGCACACACTAAGAGGATGTAATCTCCGTTGCTCCAGGCGGACTTCTTGTTTCTGAGATGCTTGGAGTGGAGACATGTAAGCAGGGTGTATAATGGCTATCCCAAGGCCGGCGTAAGAGTTATTTATTTCTGAGAGAGAGAAGCCAACACGAACCACACCTTTGCTTAAATGAAGACCGGCCGCAGTTACACAGGAAGGGAGAAAAAAATGATGCACGTCAACAATTTCCCGTTTCGAAGGCATTCCTGGATATGGTGAGTGGGGAAAAATGTCTTGCAGAAGGAAACGGGACGGCTAGTGTAATGTGGTGGCCAACACTGATGTCCGGCTTAGGAAAATTGGCATCTTCACCCTTTATTTAAATATTATAAAAAATAGTTAAAGGTTTTGTAAGCGTATTGCACAGTTGCGCTTGGAGTCGATTGTTTTGTTTGTGATAACGCAGTGAAATTGTGCAAAATAATGTTTGGCCAGCCTGTCATACAAAGAAATATTAGAGAACCAGCTAAATATTAAAGGGTTAGTCCACCCCAAAATGAAAATTCCTCACCTCGTTCCAAAGCCGTAAGACTCCAGTGGTTCAACCTTAATATAATTAAGGCAGCAAGAATACCTTTTGTGGAAAAAACAAAACCAAAATAAAGACTTTATTCAACAGTCTCGACTCCTCCACGTCATTCTCCTATGCTATAACAGTGCAGCACTTCCAGGTTCTACGCCAGAACACCGGCTCATTATTGGCCAGCTCCTGTGTTAGCATCACACGCATGAATAACGTCAGCCAATGGTGAGCCGGCGTTCTGACGTGGAACCTGGAAGTGCTGCACTGTGTTTACTGTGAATAGCATAGGGGAATGACAGAAGAGATTGTTGAATAAAGTCGTTATTTGTGCGCACAAAAAGTATTCTCGTCGCTTCATTACATTAAAGTTGGACTATTTTAAGGATGTCTTTCTTGGCCTTGAAAGTTGTAATGACGTTCCTGCCTATGTGGGGTTCAGAAACCTCTCTGATTTCATATCTTCATTTGTGTTCTGAAGATAAACGAAGGTCTTACTTGTTTGGAACGACATGAGGGTGAGGAATTAATGTCTCTTAAAGGAATAGTTCAAGCCATGCATTTGTGTACGAAAAGTCTCAAATGACGGCTAGACCGCCTGTATGTAAGTTGGAGACAGTTGGGTAACTGGGAGAGGCGTTACACTTTCTTTGTAAGTTGAATATGGAAGGCGGTCTGGAGGAAGCTGGATATTTTACCTGTCGCTTCGCTTTAGAAGATCTTTATTAACTCTCTCGGAGCCGTGTGGAGCACTTTTATAATGGATGGATGCACTTTTTTTGGGCTTCAAATTTCGTCCTCCATTCACTGCCATTATAAAGCTTGGATTAGCCAGGATAACTCTGATTGTGTTCGTCTGAAAGAAGAATGTCATATACAGGGTGAGTAAATCATGGAGTAAATCATCAGACCAAATTTCTATGAGGCTCCGCACCTCCTCAATACTCCAAGTTTGTCCGCGAGCTGCCATGCTAAAGTGCAAACTGTCAACAAACACTTCCTCATCCCATAATGCACAGCGCAGCTGACTATGGCAGCTGGTTTAGTCCAAAAATGATCAGTACTTTTTGGAGTTCGGTCTGTTCGAGGTCGGATCACGTTCTCACCACAAACGAACCGCTCCAGAGTTCATCTGCAAGCGTACCAAGACCATCTCTTCAAGGAGCTCTCTACGCTTGTTTGGTCCGCTTTTGGTGCGCACCCGAGTGCGATTGCTGCTTTCACACCTGACCAAACGAACCGCACCAAAGGGGAAAACCAACTCTAGTACGATTCAATCAAACTAAATGAGGCAGGTGTGAAAGCACCCTAAAATATTTTCCTCACATTTTGATGGTTTAAACGAACTTGTAGTGTCATATATCCCCTCTGAACACCACGTTTGGCCACTACTGTATGTGTATTTGTGTTGACAGTAGTAGTTGGTCGTTTGAGCCTTCATGTTTTACACACCAAAAGACTTGAGTTTCCACATGTTTGCCTGTAGATTTGTCTTAATCTTTAACTAAATATCACTGGGTGTCAGTGTAGTGAGAGCAAAGGTACTGATGGTGAGCCATGGCTTGGGTATTGTGTGCATTTATAATCTTATACATGGTGTGTTCTTACCTTACACTCTAAAAAAATGGTGCTAAATAGCATTAAAAGTGGTTAATTGGCGTGTAATCATAGGAGTTTAAGTGCTATATAGCACCTATACAGCAGTCAAATGGTGCTATGTAGAACCATAGAGCCACCCCATTCCCCTCCTTAGATTTTAGATTAGTTACTCCACTCTTGTATGTTTGCTGTGAATGGGAATTTACTACAATGGAAAAAGATGTTTTGAGTCACCTTTATGCTTTTCTGAGGTCAAAAAGTCTTGTGTGGGGGCCCTGGAATATTTCCTTATAGGGGAGACTTGGGGGCAAATTGTTGGGAACCATGTTATCTTCAGAAAATACGTTGTATTTTAATGTTGTTTTTTAATCCTTTCCCCAACTAAACTAAGACACTAAGAGAGAGAGTTAGAGAACCTTTAAATAACTTTACAGGGGCTTAACAGGTTCTTTATACAGTAGCGATGCTATAAAGCAACTCAACCACCCCAAAGAACCGTTGAAGAACCACACTGGGCTTAGCAGGTTCTTTATACGGTAGCGATGCTATATAGCACCTCAACCACCCCAAAGAACCATTGAAGAACCACACTAGGCTTAGCAGGTTCTTTATACGGTAGCGATGCTATATAGCACCTCAACCACCCCAAAGAACCGTTGGAGAACCACACTGGGCTTAACAGGTTCTTTATACGGTAGCGATGCTATATAGCACCTCAACCACCCCAAAGAACCGTTGAAGAACCACACTGGGCTTAACAGGTTCTTTATACGGTAGCGATGCTATATAGCACCTCAACCACCCCAAAGAACCGCTGAAGAACCACACTGGGCTTAACAGGTTCTTTATACGGTAGCGATGCTATATAGCACCTCAACCACCCCAAAGAACCGCTGAAGAACCACACTGGGCTTAACAGGTTCTTTATACGGTAGCGATGCTATATAGCACCTCAACCACCCCAAAGAACCGTTGAAGAACCAATTTTTTTTGTGTGTAGTTTTAAATTTCTAATACACTGGCAATCTAATACAATCTAATAATTTCTCTTTTCACCTCTCAATATTTTTTCCCTCTTTTGTAAAGTGATTGAAGCGCTATTGTGGATTTTTGGTTTTGCTATTGGGGGAAATGAGAATAGCCAAATATGACGATGTCCATTCTTGCCTTTTAGAGTCTCCATAGATAACTCTACTCATTTCCATTGAGAATACCATCTCAACAGCCGTTTATGTTCGCTGTTTATTCATATCACAAGCATTAAAAAAGTCGCAGCGTGCACTACAGTCTCCCAGACACCATTATTTTAACAAATCATAAAAGATGAATCTCCATCTGAGATTTGGTATGGAGATAAAGGTTAGTTTCATGTTTTTTTGGTTGTATTTCAGCTCACTGAGAGTGTATATTAGCTTTTGGTACCCAGGAAATTAGGCCTTTGCTTCAAAAACGTCATGGGACATTTATTTTCGCTCTTTTTTTCCCCCCATGATATGTGTGCAACCACAGCCTTTTTTAGTGACCGCAGGCCTCGCAGGCTCACCAGCCCGTCAACACCCGAGTATGAACAGCGGGCTCTGGTGTCATCGCCCTGATGTGGAAAGCCTGAAAAACAAAATAGAGCAAAAGCAGCGGCACAATGAATCAGACGTGACAGCGGCAGGCTTTGGGTATAATGTCTTGCTTCTCTCTAAGGCTCTATAATGGCATCGCTCTGACATGCTGCTTTACGATGGTGATAAATGAGCGTTAGTGTGGCACATGAACAGGGATTCGGTCCGACGGAGGTCCGTGTTTCTAGTTTCATGGAGGAGTGTCACACTTTAGTTTCCTTAAGTCACAACTTAAACAGAGGCGTCATAAAAGCAGCACTAGCACATGACAAATGACATTAAACAGACCTTTAGCGTTGGTTTAGTTCATGTACCAACAATGCTTCCTAAATATTTGGAAGGAAAACACTCATGTCATTTGCATTTGTCTTTGCTATGATCAAATTACAGCATTGCGAAAGCAGCATATGATTTCTTCCCCACCCTACAGCAAGACAGCATTGTTCTGTGAGAACTGAAAGCATACAACCGGTGCTTTGTGTGGGTGTGTGTGTGTACGTTTGCTGCTTTAAACGTCAAACTTTTACCTAGTTTTTCACTTCCACCTACACCATGCCTGTTATTTCAGAGGAGATCAATGGTCCAGTGACACAGAGAAAAAGGGTGTCAAAATTGTACTTTTAGGGGTACCACAGCTTGTCGCTGTGGCAGTACCCTTAAACGGACATATTTGTACCTGTTTTACTCCTAAAAGGTGCATATTAGTACCTTAAGGTCCTACGATGAACCTTTTTGTGGTAAAAAGGTACAAATGTGTCCTTTTAAGGGTACTGCCACAGCGACAAGCTGTGGTACCCCTAAAAGTACAATTCTGACACCCTTTTTCTCTGTGTGCATATGCTGTTCAGCTGGTGTTTCTGCATTCAGAAAGGACAGGTTGAGTTCAGATCAGGAACCTGCTGCCTTTAAGCTTGTGTTTTATAGCCTTAAGACAGATCTGTCATCTCACTCGTCTTCCCTAAGGCAGCGCAGAACACGTCAGTGTCTATTTCCAGTGACGTTCAATGTGAAAACCAAACATTTTCTGTGCAGTTGGGTATTTTCAACAGATTAGTAATACATCAGTTGCAGTTAATGCATTTGTCAGGTCAAGACTTGTCAAAGCTCCCTGCTGGTAAGAGCAACACAGCAAACATGTGAGTGAACTTCAACTCTTTACATTCACTGCTCCATTTGAATTTTATGTGATAGAAATGGACTTATAATGTTGTTTTAAGCAATGAGAAGCAAACACGAATGTACGTCACAAGCAGAGCACGCCAAGATAATGCAAACATTCAGAAACTGAACAATGACAAGCTTCATTTGCTTCTGTTTGCAAAACAGACAAGTCCGTTTGAGCAAGTTTTCCTTGAATCACCAATAGAAGCGTCGTAGTGAGTGTCTTCCCAACCAGATTGATTATATTATATTATATTATGCCATGGCCTGTCTGAATACTCGATTCTGATTGGCTGGAAGGTGTGCAGTGCAATGCAAAGTCGGTTAATCACTGTAAACTCTACCCTTCCAGTCATCATTTTAAATATTGCGCTGCAAACATCTATAACAGCTTAAAGTTGTCAATGCAGGCAAATGAGCATGGTATAAGCGGGATAATCCACGGCTAGCTGTGCATTAAACGATTTTAACAGAAGTTTCACGTAGGGCAGTTCTGTGCCTCCGTAAAATTGTTTAATGCACAGCTAGCCGTGGATTGTCCCGCTTATACCATGCTCATTTGCCTGCATTGACAACTTGCGCAATATTTGCAATATTTTAATAATTATTTAGTGATTCGTTCCAAAACAATGATTCATTCAGGCACAAAATAAATGATATGCCAATTCGCCTACTTACACTATCTTTTTGGGAAGAAAAAGTATATACTTTTGAGTGTGTAGCATCAGTATGCAAGCTTTAGGACATACTACTTCATCATCTTTAACAGACTCTGTCACTTTAGTTACATCTGTCCTGTCACCGTTTAAACTGCCCTGTCAATCATCGTCACAGTTCAGATCCTTCACATTCAGTTTCATTTCCTACCGTATCGGAGAGAAATGTAGTCGCACGTTGATCTGCCAGTCGTGGGTCTTTAATGCAGAGACTCTCCTTATGTGCGAGCAGTTTAAATATAATGATGCATTTAAAAGTTAATGGCCAAACGTATCTGTACAAAAGTTCTCAATGCTGCTGCAGGTGAAATATAATGTGGATAATATTAAATAAATATGTTTTCGTCAAGTTAGATACTGAAAATTATTCACTCAAACACCATAATTTAAACCTCTCGACTTAACCGTCGGACTCACACATCCGCCATGTTTGTAGTTTTTTAACACTTTTCTATCCGTGTTTGTAGTTCCAATCGAATCCTCGTCCAACTCACAATGGGTTGTGGGTAATATTAGCCGTCAGAGTGTGTGTCGGAAACAGTAGCCCATCTTTGGTATACTCGTTTCAACATACTAAGATTTGGGACGCACTAATTCTATTTCGAATACTATTTAGGACGCATAGTATGCGAATTGGGTCGCGCCGATTGTCTTGTAGTGAGTCATTGAATCATTCATTCAACTGATTCATTCTAAAACACTGATTCATTCAGTAACGAAACACACACTACTGTTCATTTTGCTGTGGGTTCATTTGAAACAACTATTGCTGGCAGAAATACACAAGTAACGGGAAATATTGTTTCTAACATGCAAGTTACTCAAAATAAATGCATTAAATCATTTATAATATATAACATACATAAAAGCACTATCACCGATTTTATTATTATAATTCATTATTACTAATATTGTATTTTTTTTTATTCATTTTATTTTATGCTTTGCTAGATGTTAAGTTATTTCCACCTACGAGGCTGGACTATCCTAATAATATGAGATATCACATGCATCATGTGCCTAAAATGAAAGTGGTTTTGTAGAGGGAGGGATTTTACTGGCGTTCTACGGCTGAATAATGGAGAGCACACTGAACGTCTGCGGACAATGAAAGAATTTGAAACATTTTATCACGGCTGTCTGATAAGCCCAAAATCACATAATCCCAGTCTTTCCTTTGGAAACACGCACACTTTTCATGTCGGCGTTTAACTCTTATTGAACCGCTCCCCTGCTTCTCTGCGTTTCGTGGATGATGAAAAGCTGTTTTTTTTCTCCCAGGTACTTTTCAGGAAATATTGAGGCAGTTACATGCCATCAGATGAATTGTGGGCGTTACGTTGTGAAGGCAGTGGAATTGATCTACTCGGCTCTGAATGGTTTTAAAAGGACAGGGCTTGTCAGCGTGCTTCACCTTATTCCGCTTGGTTTCACATAATTGTGCTCGTCCAAGCTTGTTTGAATGACCTTTGCATATGCTTTTGTGCCGTCACTAATTGGGAAAATCAATTACCGCAAAAAGCAATGCATGCAAAATAATGAAGGATCAACCAGCGCTGAGCTTGGAGTGTGTTTGAGACGCTCAGTAATGGACTTACTGTTTATGACACCCTCACTGTAACTTAAAGGTGCAGTGTGTAGTATTTATGAGGATCTATTGACAGAAATGCAATATAATAAACTTATCTATTAGGGATGCATCGAAATGAAAATTCTTGGCCGAAGCCGAATAATAATAAAACACTTGGACGAAGCCGAATACCGAACACGGTTTTTCAAATTTTTCATTTATTTTGCCATTTTTTTCACCATTACATAGATTTACTTGTTTACTATTTTGTCTTGCTTTTAAAATAAAATACAAAACTTCAATTTTTAAATATTTATTTAACACTGAACATTTTTAACATTATACAAACAAAGCACAATATAACTTAGAAAGTAAAATAAAAATATTTTTATTTGGCCATCTTATCTTATCTTTGGCCTATTATGCCTACAGGTATCATAATCAAATCATAATCAAATGTTGTTTGTTTGTTCATGAGAGGTTTTGCGAGCCTGTATCACTCAGCACTGAATAAACTCTGAGCAGTGAGTGGAGTCTGACTAACTTAACACACATTGGCCATCGCGTACAAGAGATCAACAATGTCTCCGCTGCAGAAACACGCTGTAATGGATACGTCTGACACAAATATGCACTGGAGCATTTGCCAATATATTATTACAGTATCAGCTGAGGGTGCTCGTGCTTGCATTTGAGGGTGCTTAGACAATTCAGCAGAACAGTGTCTGCAAACGGCCATTTCTGCGTCTTTCTCAGACACTTTAAAGCCTTCTTTAAGCCTTGTTTATACTTGACGCATCCAGCACGAGCGCGAAAGTGCGCTCGGCAAAAATGACGTCATCGCAGAGTGCCAAGCGGACAAGGCTCACGTTGCGGAGCCAGACGAAAGTATAAACAAGGCTTAGTGCTTCCACACTTCCGACATATGCTGCATTTAGAAGTGTGTGTGCCTCTCTCACACGTGCTGGTTGCTATATTTGATCGCGTCATCAAAAACCTCATTGTTCGGTAAAATTTATTCAGTCTTAATTTTGGTTGCCGAACATGCGCATCCCTAGTAACTATGTTTTCAGTGGCGTATAAAGACCTTACATAATGAACCGTTATGTTTTTATTAGATTAGAATGACACACACCACGGGTCTCCTTACAGTGAAGTCGCCATTTTGTGCCGTCATGTTTCTACAGTAGCCCTAAAGGGACAAACTTCTCTAAAAAACGCTCTGCTCTCTCAGACGACGACATCTTTGTCCTGTGTCGGCCACTGTAGCTTCTCTATGTGCTTCGAAAGGGCGGGGTAAGCGGTGGGTGGTTGCAATTCACAACCTCACCACTAGATTTACATCAAATAAAATTACACATAAAATTTACACACTGCACCTTTAAGTCTAGAAATCTTATGCGAGTGCATTGAAATTGTCCAGTTGCGTTCTTCTGTTACTGTTGCAGCGATTCGTCTGTGTTTCAGTCTGCTAAAATATTACGACTATTAATATGCAATGCTGTATATGACTCATTCTGTACATAGTGATCAGGACTGCGTAACTGTAAAATTTCTCTGTTCATCAGTTTAGGAATCACTCATAGAGCCACATGCCACCCATTAGTTGCATCTGCACTATTGTAGTAGCTTTATAATGGTTCGTTTCACACTGCGATATTTACTGCATGCTGTCTGCCAAAGCTCCCCGCGAGCCGTCCCCGGAGCGTGTGCCACACTAGATAACAAATAACACACACACACACAGACGCTGCACACCAGAGACGGCTTTACACTCCTCCGTGATCAGCTCTCGCTCTCTCTGTGTGCCTTTAAACGTCATCGCATGCTAGGAAACAGGGAACCTTATGAGATAACAGTTTGGACTGTAGTTGACAACACTGAAACAGAGCCAGAATGACACTAGGCCTCATATCCAATAGAGACATTAAATGCAACATTCATAAAAACAAATAAACACATTTCAAACAACAGATGGATAGTGTTCGATGTAAATAATTAAATACAGATTAATTCTTAGTTGCAAAAGTGACTCTGTGAAGAGCAGAGAGTGATTTTCTTTAACTGAATGCTCACTAATGTTGTGTGTGTGTTTGAGCGTTTAAGCAGTAACACACTCATTTTGGTACTTGCGACTCACAAGCTGTTTGAGAATTTAGGGCCCTATGAAATCCGTTTTATTTTTCCCCAAATTCCATTTTTTCCCATTTCAATTTTATATATTTGGGGATGATTATGATGCCATGATGGACACGGGTCAATGGGCAAATTTGGCCAGGATGCCGGGGTTACACCCCTACTCTTTATCGGGATTTTTAATGACCACAGAGAGTCAGGACCTCGGTTTAATGTCTCATCCGAAGGACGGTGCTTGTTACAGTATAGTGTCCCCATCACTACACTGGGGCGTTAGGACCCACACAGACCACAGGGTGAGCGCCCCCTGCTGGCCTCACTAACACCTTCACCAGCAGAAGCCTAGTTTTCCCAGTTGGTCTCCCATCCAGGTACTGACCAGACTCAGCCCTGCTTAGCTTCAGTGGGAAACCAGTCTTGGGCTGCAGGGTGATATGGCTGACATACATTATAATGTATAATAGTTATACAATAGTACATAGTATTATACGATAATAATTTATTTCTGTCACAAGTTCAACCGAACTGAAGATCTTGAGTTTCTGTGTGTATGATAATAGTTTTTCTCAAATGAAACGGTAAAATGCTCATGAAGTGACTCTCAGAGCAGCTCTGGAGATGAAGTTCATGTCATCATAATAACACTGCGAGCGTCACATGTGCTTCAGTGTGTGTGTGTGTGTGTGTGTGTGTGTGTGAAATGAAACCACGCGTCTGCGCCATTCATTCACGCAGAACATGCAGGATTCATACTCATATAGTCTTCTTGTGGTTTAATATTCACAGACGCTCGTCCATATCGCGATGTGATTTAAGTGACTTGCCAACTTTTTCATCCAACATTTGACAAATTCCATGACATTTCGTGTTATACAGTAAATTCTGGACTGGATTCTGTCAGTGTTTTCCACTTCTATTGATCAGAGGTGCCGCGCTTTTGGTGTGAGCTTGAAATCTGCGGGAATTAGCGAAATTATGCACAATACTAGCACTACTTAACCAGAGCGAATGAGATGAGTGAGTGAGAGGAGGCGGGTGTGTGTGTGTGTGTGTGTGTGTGTGTGTCACTTCACCGACCATGAGAAGAGAGTGAGAATGTGCAGCTGACGTTATTGCCTGGGCAACAAAAAACGGCTCAGAATCGGTAAGACGTGAGACTGATCATTCGGAAAATCGTCCGATTACGATCCCTGGCCGGTGGATCGGTGTCAGAGTGTGTGAGCGGAGTGGAGCGGCGTGATTTTGGATGGAGTGAGGAGCAGATTTTTTAAAAGTCGGAGCGTTGTGGTTTTCACTTGCTCTGAGAGCACTCCACCACCACTCCATCACGAGTACAATTCATGCCAACAGCCCATAATATAACTGCATTCTGAGCCAGAACGTTAAACACATTTAGCTAGCTTGATTCAGATGGATCACTCAAATCAGAAAGAATGTAAAGGTTATGATGACGGCGGGATGTTATAGTTCAAGGTATTCTTTTGTAGCTTCTACACACTGAATATATGATCAGGTGCACTTCTTCACACACAATCGCTCTCTCTCTCTAATGCTTTCAAACTAATGTAATCTAACAGTGCTTATCTGCTTATCTCTATCTGATTTTGAATGAGCAGGAATATGTGATGCAGTGACTTTTCATCTTTCCAAACTAAGTTTGCACTGCAAAAGCAGCAGTGATGTTTAACTGTTAATGCTGATAAAGCCTAATAAGCTTAGCATGTCGTAGGAAACTATATTTGCACACTAGTGTTTCAACAACTATCTCCTATTGTTTATTTATTTTTTCATTTAATGTATGTTATAACCAGAGCTTTTGTGATATTTCAGAGCTTACTTAAATACTTTAGCTGCAAATGTCCTCGGAGCGGTGTTTCTGACATCAGTGAGCGAGGAGTGGAGCGGGAAAGGGTGAACCCGGAGCGGAGTGATTACTGAATGCTTCACTCCGCTCACATACTCTGATCGGGGCATCTCTAATATCCAAGAACATGATATTCTCTAGGAATGTTGCATCATTGTTGGTTAACTGGGAGTTTATCACTGCATGGCCTCCTCTTTCCCAGCAATCCAGCATCCCGGGGTCAGATTAAAGAGAAGCTGAATCAGCAGATCTTTGCATCCATGTAGACCTCTTGATCCGCTGGATTTCAGTGCATTATTAAGGACAGCAGCAAACACATTGGCTGCTTATTTTGAGGACTTGCATGTCTTATAACACATGGCATATCTATGTATGTGTCCAAAACATTTCGTTTTACATAATGCACTTCTCAAGTGACGTTTTTCAGGTGTTAGCCGACCCTGAGGATAAGACGTAGTAATCGTGCGGTGTACACGATGCACTCTTCTGTGCTATAAAAAGACCAGGCAGTGTTGCTTGTGACGTCTGGAGATCTTCCCAGGCTTACCCCTGACACAGGGCATCCCTGGGACGTCCCGTATGTACGCACACCCTCGGTCAGTGACATCATAAAGGTACGGTTTGATGGGATTAGCATTAGTGTGATGCACTTCCAACTGCAAAATGACTAAACCCATTACCTCAGCCAGTGCTAATGCTACAGACAGAAGCGCTAGCCACTCTTTGTGCTGTGAGTAATGTAAGGATTACACTGCAGCGCTGAAGGAAAGATTTAGTGCCAGAGCTGTTTTGAATTTGACCATGCAAATGAAGGTGACCGGAGGCTGGAGGAATCCTCTGGAGAGATTAGCAGGAGCTCTGCGCGGTTCAGATGCATGTACGCATCCATGTGGCCATATTTATGGATAATTTGTTCAAAAGTCCTGTTGAATTTCAAAATTGTTCCCTTGCTTGTACTTATTCAAGTCAACAATGAAACATGAGTTTAAAGTCGTTATCTGTACAAGTCATTGCATTTTTCCTTTGGAATTCTGTTCCCATCAACCTTTTATTGAGTTTATTTATATAAAATCTAGGGCCGGGACTATAACGCGTTAATTAAGATTAATTAATTACGGGACTTTAACGCGTTATTAATTACGCAAAAAAAACAACAACAAAATTTTTTAAACCACACTTATTTTTGCACCGCGGAACGTTTTTCAATGAATGAGTTTCGACAGACCGATTATACCGGAGCACCAACTAGCGTTCTTGACTTCCGACAACAATAAACCACAGTGAACATGAACGAAGAAGCTGACGAGACCGCTTTGCTTGGCCACGTGGATGGGAAAATTTGTTTTAAAAAACGAAAGGATGGAAGCATCGACAAGAGCATGGTTGTGTGCAAGCTATGCAACAAGGAATTTGCATATCACCGCAGCACATCGAGCCTCAAATATCACCTCAACACAAAACAGTTATATATATATATATATATATATATTATTTTCACGAACAGATATCAATTCTTAAATCCTAAGAATCGATCAGTCATCCTGTTTTCAGATGAATGAGCAGAACATTGAAGAGCCTCCCATCCAATAAATCACAATCATCTTTGTGCTTTGTTACTATTGATATAATTCAAGGTCTCAGATTTCAAATTACGTCCATTATATTAGGTCTGAACTGTATCACAATATGAGTGTTTCATATCGGTCGATATCGATAATTATTGATGTTTTATGATCTATTTAAAATAAGGACCAGGAGAAAAATATTTTACATTTAAACATTTTTATTTTAAACTTAACCTTCCTCTGATTATAATCCCCTCAGTTATAAAGGCAGAAATGTCAACGCAACCATGGAAAACACTCAAATAATTAAAATATAAACACAAGTCTAAAATCACAATGAACACTTAACAATTATCTCTTAACATTAAGGTGCAGTGCCTCCGCTATTTCTTTGTAACTGTTAGCGTTTAGATGCTTTGTCATAAGACACTGATGCAGAGTAACATTACCTCTCCATGTTGTTTCAAAGGCAGAATCCGAAATCGCCCCCTATGCCCTACATAGGGCACTATTTGAGCAGACAGTCATTTGTAGTGGTGTCCAAAACCATAGTGGACGTTATTGAGTGCACTCATTCAATCCCATAATGCACCGCAATAACGAGTGTACAGCCGATGTACACACAGCGGCTGTCCGAATTCACTCACTCGTTTTCATTCACTCCTTTAAGTGAACCGTATCAGTGGACTAATGTAGGGAATAGTGATTGAGGGTTTAGGGGGCGATTTCGGATTCAACCAAAGTCAAGAATAGCACAACGGCGGAGTATAAACACGTCCCCAAACGAACGCGGTGTGCACGCTGTCAACGGAGAAGAGAGTATAACAAGGCTGGTAAAATAAGTTTGTGGTATTACCAGTCTTGGTGGGGACGACAGTCGTGCAGACGACATTGGTCTGACTACAGTCAGACTTATACAATCCAAAAAACTGCCATACTGGCGAGCGGACTTATTGTCCTGTTTTATTAACAATTTCCTCGCTCGCTGCGGCAATCATTTTCCACTTATCACTCCACGCCGGTTCTCTTACTGAAGAATGAATCCAACACGAGACACGATATGGCGCAACCAAACATGATACAGTTACATGATTGGCTGTTAGCCTGTCACTCCCTACGTCAGAGTCCTGCACGGGTCCATTTTTGGAGGCCCGTACCCGCAAAGTTCAGCACCAGATCCGACCCGTCACCCGTGATGATATCAAAATAAAATCCGCACCCGCCCAGACCCGTTAATATTTGTCCCGTTACCCGATCCGTGTCATAAATCACACACGCTAAAATCATTCCAATTAAAGTGCTTTATTTTTTATCTTGCACCTCTCTCTCAGAACATCACAACAGCGTCATGAATGGGCTATGAAACAGGTTAAAGTGCGCTTTGTTTTGCGCCATTCAAGTAGCCTACAAACCTAAATAGGCTATGGAAACTGATAACTATAGCCTACCTACGCAAAAAAAACCCTGAGCCTGTCGCTCACAAACAGTATATTATAGGCTATAGCCTATATAGGCCTATGCCTATGCATTTACTCTCCCTTAAGGTTACTGTGCAGGAAAAGGATATCGTCCACAGTCCCAGGTTTAAGTTGCGTTCTCCGTTCTTGGATTACAAAACCAGCTGTGGAAAAGTCTCTCTCACTTGCAGCGCTTGATGCTGGGATGGAGAGAACATTCCGCGCAATCATTGCCAGGTTGGGAAATGTTTTCGCATGCTCCTTCCACCACAACAAAACATCGAAAGGATCCCCCTTGGGTGGCTTGAACTCGATGTATGCAGAGACCTTGTCCTCGGGCAGCACAGTGTCTTCGCTGGAGTCCTGACAAACAATCAACTGTTGAAACCAAACGAACTTTCTTCGCAGCTGGGCTACGGGAAGCATCAACAAAAGTCTCACGGTCGCAGTGGTGGTGACGTGATGGGTCAAATGTCATATCGTTGTTGCGTATGTGTAATGGTAATTTAGACATACAAATATTGCACATATTTTTCATCAGCTCTACTACCCGCCCGCAAGGAGTTAATTATCCGCCCGCATCCCTGCCCGTGAATTTTAGGAATGTCATAATCCACGGGTACCTGACCCGTTGCAGGACTCTGCCCTACGTTGCTTGGTTACCAAAGAGCGAGTGCCTTTGTTCATGCAGCCAAACTTGCTTCGCAACCTCTGGTTTCTTCCGACGAAGAAATTTTTTTTTTAACGTTTTATCGAACGCATTTTTTATTGATATCGATTACGTGTCTATCGCGATACTTATCGTTTTATCGCCCAGCCCTACATTATATTACGAAATTTTAAAAAAGCAATACTGTTTTGGTGCTGTTTAATGTGTTGAGACAGATCACAGTAGCTCAGCTCAAGAGAAGCGGCACATGAACGGATCTCCTCCTCCGCTTTAATACCAGATACAGCGCCTAATAAACATGAATGAACATCTGAAGCTATGATAAAAGTACGTAGGAGGGCGGAGCCAGGCTACTGAAACGGCACAGACGTCGCAAATTCGCTATTCACACGCTTAATTTTTCCGTTATGTGTCCGGTGTGAAAGGGCCTTAATGCTGTAAAAAAGAAAGAGAACTTGTTCTAATGAAAGACACATGGCGGTCTGACAGGGTTCTTGATCACCTGCTGCACCTTTACAAAGACTCTCTGGCTCTTGATTAAACCCTGCGTCACATTTTCACTGAGGCTTTTTTGGCCCATAATACCCGTATTTCCCTTGAGATTTGAGGATCTTGTTTCTTGATTGCTACAGAGGTTGCGGACATAAGCTTTCAGGCCCTCGGGGGAACTTTGCAATAGTTTCCAGCTGGGAATGTTGTTTTAAGAAAGATGTAAACAAATGTCAGGAAAGGCTGGTGGCAGAAGGGGAGTCGCGTGGAGTAGCGTTTACTACAGCACCATGAACCGATAGGCATACCTTGATGTATGCATTTATGTAAATCACGATCAGCAAGTGTTGCGCATGACTGCGTGTGTTAGAGACGTGTTTACTGCACTGTTATCTGTGACGCAGTCAAGGGTGTTTCAGGGGATGAGGTGGCTTAACCTTCTTTTGTTCTGGTTTAGTCCTCCATCAGGCACAGGTGGTCTTCTCTCCAGAATATGTCCTCGTCTCATTTGGACTTCAAAGAATGTTTTTCTTTTAAATACCCTCCGTCTGTCTTTGTTTCATGTTTCACATTATTTATTTTGTCCCCGAAATAGCTGGTGCCTGACATTAAGCTCAGCTTCTCATTGTCTGTGTATGGAAACGCTTTCAGCTAATGGTAAGGCCAACCAGTGGGACTTTTTAAAGGGGTTTTTCCATGTTCAACTTTCTTTAGTGTGTAATGTTGTTGTTTGAGCATGAAAAAGTTACAGATGGAGTTTTTATAGAGTTTTTAGCATGATCACTGTCACACATGAATCACAATGTAGCTATTCACTGCTATCATGTGTAGCATGTTGGAAGTCCTGTTTGCTAGCATGAGTCAAAAGAGCCAACCCCCATCTCTATACGATGTTCTGATGCAGAGATATAGGTCTTGCTGAAAGGTTGCTAGGGTACTCTGTTTGGTTGCTAGGGAGTAGCTTGGCAGTTGCTAATGATGATACTTGTTTGTCATTATGAATGATATAAACCAACCACAATGCCTTTATGACACTTGATTTGGAGATATCCCTCTTTGGGTTTGGGTTGCTAGGGTGCTCGACAATGGTTGCTAGGGTGTGGCTAGACAGTTAGCAAGTTAAAGTAATAGACTGGACGTCTGCCAAAATCAAAAGAGACAAACTCATGTATCTCGATGATGTTCTGATTCATTTATAATATATTTTTCAATGAAAATATATGGGGTGGTTGCTAGGGTGCTGTAACTGGTTGCTAGGGTGTGGCTATAAAGATTTTAGGTCATTACTTGTTGGCTGCTTGGTCAAATGAGTGAGAGAGAGAGAGAGAGAGAGAGAGAGAGGCTGTGTGTGTGTGTGTGTGTGTGAGTGTGTGTGTGTGTGTTTGTGAGTGTGTGTGTGTGTGTGTGTGTGTGTGTGTATGTGTGTGTGGTGTGTGTTTGTGAGTGTTTGTGTGTGTGTGTGTGTGTGTGTGTGTGTGTGTGTGTGTGTGTGTGTGTGTGTGTGTGTGTGTGTGTGTGTGTGTGTGTGTGTGTGTGTGTGTGTGTGTGTGTGTGTGTGTGTGTGTGTGTGTGTGTGTGTGTGTGTGTGTGTGTGTGTGTGAAAGTGACAGTTGGAATTCAAAAACACGATGATTCCTCCATTGTAAATGTATGGGATTTTCGCCCGCTCTTTCGTCCACTGTGCGAACATTGTAGGTCGGATCTCTTAGAAAAGATAAAGCACTCCTCTCCTCTATGAGCCGGTCGATTTGACACCTCATTCATGGGTCTATGACAAACAGTGGGGGACGAGTTACGCGCCAAAGCTTTCTCCAGAAGAAGAATAATAAGTATGCAAGAGGACAAGTCACGATTTGCCCCACTAATAAACCCATTCTAGTAGACTTCCCCCAAAAAGTCACAACTTCGAAAAGGGGCATAATAGGTCCTCTTTAAACGAAACGGTTATTAATAACCCGCTGTCAGAAAGGGCCCATGACGCTAACTTATACCTGACAAAAATGTGCCGCATGGGATCTTCAGTGAGCAGATCTGACGCTTGGCAAACGGGTCTGAGAGATGCCGTCGGCACAGAGGGAGTGAGAGCTCGGCCTCCTGTTGAGAGGATCATTACAGCCGCGAGACGCAGTGAGACAGAAGCCCAGACGCTGAAGCTGCCAGAGCTCTCATCCCAGGTGATCGGCCACATGGCACTCACTAATTAAACCTGCCGTTGGAAAGAAGCGGATCCCTCTTATTACAGGGCGCCACCACACACGTCTGTCTTCACTGCAGCGATCTAATGAGTAGAGCATCTTGGGTAAATGGAAAGACAAACCAGCACCCTTTGATGGCAAATAAGGCTTAGCAGACATCAGGGGAAATGAAGGAGTGATATTGAACCCTATAAAGCAAGGGGTCTCGCGGCCGGAGATGATATTTTGTGGCCCCCTACTTGACATCAAAGTTTAGTGTTAGTGCGGCCCGCACATTGTTCTGAAAAGCACCTTTTTGCTGAGTCGTTGCGTGTGCCATGCTTGCCGCCTCACTTCATGTGTGTGTGTGTGTGTGAGAGAGAGAGAGAGTTAGCTCGGCCCTCCCTCGTGCAGTATAATTGGTTGACACCGCGTGATTGACAGGAACAGAATTTGAGGCTGATCCGGGCTGATCAGACAGTCGAAACCAATGTGGTCTAACAGTGCTCAGATGGCCAATCAAATTAAAGTAGGCGGGGTTTGTGCACAATCTTCACACACACACAGACGAGCTCGTCAATCTATCGCTTCATGCCGTTGCGGAGAGACTATATTCTTTCCGGTGAAATAAAAAAAAACAAAATGCACACACACAAAATGCAACATGTCCATGCTCTTAATATACAATCATTGATGAACATCTTTGATTTTAATGAAGAAGAAAAAAATATATGAGGTCGGATTAGAACTCGGAACCTTTGAGACGGTTTACTAAAATTCTACCACTAAACCACCTGGGAAGTCAAATATTTGTAGCGAATGTATGTATTTAATCACTCATGTGAAGAATCTCGGGACTAATAATATATTTGACGCAGATTAATGCAAATATTGTTTGCAAATAGTCCCAAATAGATTATTTCCCAGCTAGAATTAGACCTAGAATTTTGTTCACTGTTCTGTTTGACCTGGGTACAGCCTTGTTTTGAATTAGTCCATTATTTTAAATAAAATTAAAAACCACTGTTTAATAAAAATAAGTAAAAAGCAATTTTGTAAAACTGCTGTACCGAACCGTGACTTCAAAACCGAGGTACGTACCAAACCGTCAGTTTTGTGTACCGTTACACCCCTAATAAATATAAATAAATACAGAACACAATTTAATTAACAAATTCACAGTAATACTAAAGCCACCTAACCCAACCACAACAGGCCTAATTTAACACTGAATAACCGTTACAGTAATAACAGCAGACGTCTGTATTCTTGGTCTAATACAAACCAGCTTCAAGGTTCAGCTTTACTTTGCAGAAATATGACCATATTCTCTGGGTAAATATTTTAGAACGCATCGCCTTATTGTTTCCATGGCGACGCGTCGTGCTTCTCACATGACACACAGCAGCCACAATAGCGCTGTATGACAGCTCAGCTGTAACGGTTTTATTTCGCTTTTTCATTTTTATTCAAAATATTCACAAACTTGTTAACTATGTTATGAACTATTCGATATTCTGATTTTCTGATGTGAGTGAATGTGTGTTAGTTGATCTATACTGCGCGATGGGCCGCGCCATGTTAGTTTACGCCTCAGAGAATCGGATCTGTAAGAATAGAGTAAACTATATAGTTACTATATAATGTGCATCTGATAAAAATAAAACACATAGCCAAGTTATAACTGTCTGAAAGGATTGTTTTTACCGCTTTCATAGACAATGAGCATTTAAATGTCTGGAAGCTAAAATAAACTTTAGCCTATGTGGTTGAAAACACTGAATAGTTGTGATATGTGACGAGAGCTGAGCGTGTCCGTCTCTGGCTCGGCGCTGGCCAAAGCGCGAAAGCACGTTTGAATTTAAGTGGCACCGAAATCTGCGTTCTGATTCGGTCCGGTTACATACGGGTTATATTGGCACTGGGTTTCGGTACCCAACCCTAGTCATGCAGTAAAGCGCACTCTCCACACAAACACAGATATCATCTAATAATAGTCACATTTATCTAGGCTAACAGTGGAGTGGTAAAGTTGCTGCTTCTGACATGTTTCAAGTGTTTAGCTATATTTGAATGGTGGGCGAATGTTTGGATTTCCTGCCGTTAACGATCTGCCTGTCACAGGCTGCGTGATTTCACCACTTCCTGTGGAGTTTTTTTTCTGTGACTAACAGATAGTCAACTATTAGAGGGATCATTATTTTGGGCAGATATAGATTGGCAACACAGGCATTTTATGTAAGTAGTCTTCCAGTATATTGATTTACATGGCAAGCTATCATGATCTTTATTTTGGTTGATATGTCTGCACCAAATTGCATATTTTTGCTCAGTTTTGGCCGCTTTTCCTCCTAGAATATGAGCTCATAAATGCCTGATGCATCAAATATGATACTCAACCAAACAATGTGCAAACCTTTTCTTTAGATTTTTGAAAAGATGTTCATATGTCAGGCTTTGCAAGGTTAAAACGCTTCAGAAGTGATGTCAGAACTAGTTATAGCTCAGGAATATTATAAACTTGTTTTACAGCATTCAAAGTCACATTCGTCAAGCTGGTCCTGCCTCGACTGAGAATCTGATCCTCTGAAGACCTTTAATGTCTCGCCGTGCACCATTGCGTTTGCCAGACCGTTGCATTAAACATTAAAGGTATTTATGTTATTAGACTACTGTAGCACTTACTTACTAAACTATGGCAAATGCATGTGAATTTCCTCGTTTGTTAGCGTCTGCTAAATGGATAAAGTTAAAATAGTTCATGCATCCTCTGGGAATCAAACCCATGGCTTTGGCATTGCAATCCGGGGATGTGGGTTCCATCTGCAATGATTTGAATAATTTATGGATTAACAGGATCTGCTTTATAGTATGTAAAACTGCAGTAATTGTATCATTTTAGGGCAGTTTTGAGCACAAGACAGCAAAGGAAATATCTGTGCAAATGAAAGGCCGACTCGTTTATTAATTTAAAAGCATGTATCGTGTATCTTGGTTGTCTTGTGTTACAGTATCTGCTGGTGGCCGTAACTGTACCTGTTCGACCAAACCACCATACACCTGTAAATGAAGACGCTATCGTTCCTATTAGGCTGTTGAGTCTGTAAGGGTTAGATGGATCTGAGCTGAAACAGAGGCTAGTTAACTTGATCTAAGCAAAACATTCCAACGGTGCTTCCCAAACAATCCTGGGTCAACAGCCTCAGGCTTCCAGAGGACATGCTGATCTCTCAATATGTCCAATTCCCAAAGACTTTGCCTCTGTTGTTACATCTGGATTTGCTTTAGTTGTGTGTCTACTGTTTTCATCAGAGCATCAGCAGGGTTTCATAGCACAGATCCCCACCAGCCTGTGTATGAAGAACACAAGAGAGTCATCAGTCGACTTGCTTGTGCATTGTTCAGTAATGTCAGCCAGTCATAAATCACGGTTTCACCATCAACAGGAGAAACATGTTTAAGTGAGCCATTGTTCACATGCCTCAGTCTAACAGACGGCACTCCTCAGTTAGCCCCGAGTCTTTTATCGCTCAGGAAGCTGTTGTATTGACATAACCGTAGCACAGCCGCTCACCCACTGACATTCTGATTAAATTCACCTGCATTAACTTATTAGTTACAAGTGCCCATGGATTAGCCAGATGTCAGCCCTACAAACACTATATCTATTAGGGGTCTATACACGGTTCTGTATGTACCTCGGGTTTGGGGTTATGGTTCGGTACAACAGGAAAAAGCAACAAATCCCCAATGCTAAGTTTCTTTTCAATCATTTTGGACAGACAGTAGTGCAAATGTGTTCCACCTATCAGCATCTAGTCCTCCTGAGGTATTTTATTACCTTTAGTGTAGTAAGCAGTAAACATAATGCACTCTTGCAAAGCTCATATTATTTTTGTAGGGCTAATAAAAAACTAAATGTATTTGGTCACAATCAGATACAAAACTGAAATGCATCGCTCAAAAAATAGAACAATGAAAAATAAAACTTAGTTTTAGATTAGTTTACTTCGTGTGTGAGAGTTCATTAACATGCGGTGACAATGGCGGATGCACAAAGTTCAATATTACGCTTTTTCAAGAAATCCCGGAAAGATGAGCGAGAAGGAGAAAAAGAGCCCTTCTCCACGATAAGTAGGGCTGGGTATCGAGTTCGATACTTTTTAGGCACCGACCGATCGTAAAAGGTCTTATGGTTCGATACCAAATTTCGATACCTAATGGGGTTCATCTTGTCGACGTCAGTGAGCCAATAAGCATGCAGCATAGGGATGCGTGGTATACCGGTACTGGGAAAATACCGGTATATATTTTATTTCAAACGGTACAATATCATGATTTTGCTCATTTCGGTATATGCTGCTGTCACGTCACTACCCAAACTGTCAAATGCCGCAACATAGAACAAACTGAATACAGCAGTTGAATCTCACTCAACACGCACAAAACGAATTAATAAAGAGAGTAGACGTGAAATTTGGAGTTAATTTGCTTATAAAACTGATGAAGAACCATCAAACCTTGCCAAGCATCTGTCACTTGCATTAATCGACAGGTCAGTGCATAATTCAAACAATCTAATTTAGACATTTATCTTCTTTTAACACTGATCAACGCACATACATAAGATCGTATCGTTTAATATAACGAAATCTCCAGCGTTTGATTTCCACCAGTGACGTATAGATTTCACAATACACACATAGGCTACTATTGCA
This sequence comes from Romanogobio albipinnatus, assembly GCA_023566225.1. Lineage (NCBI taxonomy): Eukaryota > Metazoa > Chordata > Actinopteri > Cypriniformes > Gobionidae > Romanogobio > Romanogobio albipinnatus. The sequence goes on along the minus strand of CM042259.1, from coordinate 44,972,494 downwards.
CTATTTACATTCGCAAAAGACATAACCGACTGTGTTTATGTGACTACTCACTATTTTTGACATAATTTTGTGTGTATTTGATTAAGGAAAAACAACTTAATTTGGAATGCGCGAGCTCTTTAGGCTTGTGTGTGTGTTGTTGGTATGAGCGCAAAGAACCATGTATTACGAAATGCTATAAAATCGCTTGCATGTTCAAATTGGCAAGGTTTAAAAAGACATGGGCAAGTGATTTCCGAAACGACAGTGAAAGTGTTGAATCTGAGCGCACAGATTGCTTTTATAGTGCATGTGCGATGTCTTTTGAAGCCAGAAGCGATTTGCTCATTTTGAGAGCTAGAGACGCGCAGTATAGCTGACATTACTTCTCACAAGAACGTTTCCAAATGCCTGATTTGATGTGAGAATCTTTGTTGATTAATTTAATAATAAACATTTGCGGTAATTTCCCTCTTCATAAACTCCAAACTTGCGAGAGTGAGTAAAATTATGCGCAATACCCGCACCAAACTTCAGACCCTGTATTGTATCGATTTAATATCGGTACTTCGGTATTAGATTGTGGTACCGTACCGAAGTCAAAATTGTGGTATCGAGCCATCCCTACTGCAGCATGATTGCCTGTGGCGGAAAAACACTCGTTTACGCCGGTTACAGCCAGAGACGCGGCTCGCACATGAGGCTGGAGTGTGATTACAGCTCCAACACGGCCACCGAAGCTGATCGTGCTCTAGTCAATGCTTGTGTTTATACCAGCCACGGCACGAGGACGGAACAAAACCTCATCTGGGCCGTGATGCTCTGCAGACGTGTGCAGTGTAAATAGGGGGTAAGCGTCCCAACACACATAGATGGAAAAGATGTGGAAAAAGATCAAAAGTGCCAACAGTGCGCAATGCAATATTTGCAACAAGATAATTGCTGCCAACCAAGACCGGTGTTGTGGCGAATTCTGACCCCCACCAAATTATTTCCAAATTATTAATAGCAATAATAACACTGGCAACACAACAAATCTGAAGCTCTTGACAGAGCACAGAATAACTCAAACTTGAGAGCAGAAATTTGCTCTGTATTCGTCTGCAAGAAGACCACAGACATGAGAATCATGCCTATAGGAAGCTTGAAATGTCTATTAAAACAAATGCTTCATGTAATCCAAATGAAAGGTGCATTTCTCTATAGGCGCGCGCGTTCACTACTGCAGAGATGATGAGTCAGCATCGTCAGCTTCCTCTTTGCAGCTGACACAGACTCAGAAAACACTAGTTTATTAATAAACATCTCTCCTTGCTATCGGTATCAATATCAAAATCGATATTTTTGGAACGATACCCAGCCCTAACGAGGAGACAGCGAGTGGAGCGCACACACATTTCATCCCAAACCACATTCAGAAGTCTTCTATCTGGGATTACCTGAGGTGTATGTGAACACCAGGTGTAAACAACATGTAGTCCATGTTTCATATTGTTCACGTTTTTATATTTTTTTTGATGTACAGCCGTGTCCAGTGGTAAGGCACAGGACGAGGAGGGCAGAGCTTTGGGCCACAGGTGGCGGAGTGGATCCGTGTAAAGCCAGGGCTAAATGAGAGGTGGCAGGAGATGTGATTGTGTGTCTCTGAGTCTCCGCTGTAGACACTGAATTAGACCAATCAAACAGAGTCGCTTGGAAGGAGACGGTCTCACACGGGGCCCGTCGCTCCTCCAGCCCTCGCCTGTTTTCCCTCCTTTTATTTCGTCATCTGTGTCCCAGAGACCATCTCCAGTTGAAGCTGATTAATCTCATTAATGCAGTTTTCCCAAACGTGTCTTTTCTGTAAAGTTAAGTTGTCACATAATAACATAACTCACTTTATGATTAGCATTGCACACTATACAACATTTCAGAATGTTTGTAAACAATAGGCACCAAGATACTTCCGGGTGGCAGACCGCGAGCGGCTTCTACTGGCCAACTGAAGAGATCCAGCCGGCTACTGTAAACAGTTACATAGTTAAGTTGAAACTATGACGAAAACGTGTTGTGTTTGGGGTTGCGCCGCCAGATATACAGCAAAAGGTGTAGGATTTTATTGATTTCCTTCAGAAAAAAGTTGATATATCGAGCGGAACCCATGGGTGAGGAGGTTAAAGCGAGTGGACGCCATCAAAAAAGATAGCAAGACTGTTTGGTGGCGGAGTAGCCATTTTGTGTAACGTGTAACGTAGACTAACCATGTACACAACGATGTTCCAAACAGATGAACTTTTACCGCCAATCGCTGAGTAAATACTTCCTGGTCATACATAAACTATATCTGTGTCATCATTTCTCCCTCTTTCACACCCGATCAAGACAGAGACCCTACCGCCGTTTGTTCCAGTGAGATTTCAGCTCATTTGTAAGGTGTGCCCACTGCGCTTGAAATGTGTACGGTGGGCAAGCTGCACGTCAGACTGCAGCTTGTGTGGGGAGATAACCAAGGGGGTAATCCAGCCCCCGGAAAGCGTACCTTCCATAGGCGCGGCCATTGCTAACCAAGCCATCACCTGCTGTTAGCATCCCATTGACTCCCATTCATTTTGGCGTCACTTTGACAATGAATATCTTTACATCTGAGGCGTTTAAAGACTCCATTTGTTCATTGTTTATTTCTAAACAAGCACGACAATATATAAAAGGCTCCATTACCTTGTATCTTACACTATCGCCCCGTTGAAGCTGTTTTTGTAAAATATAGGCTAACGATTGCGTCATAACCACGCGACTGTGAGCAAATTACCGTATAGACCCGAGGAGAAGCTCGTAGGCAATCTTTTACTGTCTATGAGGCAATCGGGGGGACGTGGAGGCATAAACGCAGATAGAGATGTTGCAGATCCTGCTTCATTCATCAAAAGTTGCTCCTGCTCACTCTCTCTGTCTCAGATTTGACTTTGCACAACTACTAGAAGACTTGCCACTGTCAGACAGGCTGCTCACGTCACATCTACGTCGTCAAGCTCAGTCCGAGGCTGTGCAGTACATCAGCCATCAGGAAGTGATGCTTCTACCTGACTTCAATTATCTCCGTTGAAGTCTATGGGGTCGCTCTGTCCATTTCTTTTACTGTCTATGGAGATAACTAGAGCAGCGAAAATGTACATTTTTATTTAATTTATGCTTCTCACAGTATTACAGTCTTTATGAAATGAATATTATGCTATCACAAATTATGAAATATATGACCTTTTGTTGAATAAATGCTTTGAAATGGGAATTTTTAAACGTCAATTGGCACCACTCACAGTTTTGAAGTTTACACATTGGTTTATCATTACATTTTTTGAATCAATGCAAAAGATATGGTAATGTTATTCCCCAATGTTTCACATGGTTCATGCTTGACTCACATGCCATAATTAATATCACGACACAATCATGCCTAACTCGTATGGTCCCTCTTATTGAACCTGCAATTTACTTACATTTTAACCAAATAAAAAGGTATTCACATTTATTATTCATTTAAATTATGGTTTATTCAGTTAAAATAAACACACAGCTCACAGTTGATCAGATAAATGTCCATTTTTGCAGTTGAAACACCGTTAACGCTCATCATCTTCCGTACACCAGCAGAGGAGGTACTTTTCCCCACTTTTCTAAAATACTATTGGTCCAAAAGACATCAATCAAAGTGTGGACTGTCCAATGGGGGAATGATCACACAAACTTGCTTGTCTGGCTCTCAACAACGGAGGAGTGGACGTGAGCTTGCGGTGAATGGCGAAAAGTGTACGGAACATGGTTAGTCTACGTTACCACAAAAATTAATTTTACAAAATGTTTCTAAGAACGTCCAATTAAGTGAAAAGCAAAGTTATTTCTGAATGTTTTCTGAACGTTTAAAACCTCTAGTTTAAAAAAAAAACTAGCTGTAAACTTTTTCTTGGTTATTTGAATGTTAAGGGAACATTCCATTTAGGGATGCACCGAATGTTCGGCAGCCGAAATTATTCAGCCGAAATTATTCAGCCGAAATTATAGGCCGAATAAGTGAAAAGAACGAATACATTTTTCAGAACAATGATGTTTTTGATGACGCAAATATAGCAACCAGCGCGTGTGAGAGAGGCGCGCATGCTTCTCTCAGCTCTCAGCTCAGTGTTTCAGCTTTCCTGTAGCTCAAACAGTAGAGCATAGCGCTAGCAACGCCAAGGTCATGGGTTCGATTCCCAGGGAAAGCAAGAACGGACAAAAATGTGTACCTTGAATGCAATGTAAGTCGCTTTGGATAAAAAGCGTCTGCCAAATGCATAAATGCTTCTAAATACAGCACATGTGGGAAGTGTGGAAGCATTAAGCTGCGTTCCCACCAAACGCCAATAGAGCGTCAGGAGCGAGTGATTTCAATGTTTAGTCAATGGAAAGGGGTCTGGAGGTCCTGCGACGCGATAGACGCCTCATTCACTTGTCCAGTTCGCGCAAATTTAATTTAACGCCAATTGAGCGTCTTGCGCGATACGTGTGTTGCGAACGTGTTTTGTGTTGCTTTTTGTGCATTCACGCGTTTGAAATGAATTCGCGTTTGATGCCCGAGTTGAAAAATTTGAACTTCGCCATCAATTTGCGGTATTTAAATATACATGCAGTGAAGATAATGTAGGAGTTGCCTGGACCACATTTGAGTGACTATTAATGTTTAATATATATTTTTAATGAAAATGAAAAGAGGCAGAGTGGTGTTTTATGACATATTTCTCCTGGAGCGCCTTGAACGCGCGTCTTATTTCGCTTCAAACGCTCGATTTATACGCGCGTCCAATTCACTATGGATTCAAAATGTGCATTTTGTACTAATATGCACCTAAAACGGATAACAACTTGTTAACAGACTGAGAGTCCATTGCTTTTATTATTTTTGGTTGTTTTGTTCATTTATTGTGGATATTTAAAATGTTTTCCGTTTTCAGTGTTAAATAGAAATTTAGAAATAAAAATGTATTGATCTTTGAAAAGGTGTACCTGCATTATTATGCCATTATCATTATTGTAGATGAAAATGGTCTCAGAACGACAATATTATCGCTTATTGCAATAATTTCTTGGCCAATTTATCATCCAGCAAAATGTGTTATCGTGACAGGCCTACGTCCAACTAGATGATTTTGACGCTCTATTCGCGTTTGGTGTGAACGCAGCACTAAGCCTTGTTTATACTTTCGTCTGGCTCCGCAACGTGAGCCTTGTCCGCTTGGCACTCTGCGATGACGTCATTTTTTGCCGAGCGCACTTTCGCGCTCATGCTGGACGCGTCAATAAAACAGGACTTTAAAGAAGGCTTTAAAGTGTCTGAGAAAGACGCAGAAATGGCCGTTTGCAGACACTGTTCTGCTGAATTGTCTAAGCACCCTCAAATACAAGCACGAGCACCCTCAGCTGATACAGTAATAATATATTGGCAAATGCTCCAGTGCATATTTGTGTCGGATGTATCCATTACAGCGTGTTTCTGCAGCGGAGACATTGTTGATCTCTTGTACGCGATGGCCAATGTGTGTTAAGTTAGTCAGACTCCACTCACTGCTCAGAGTTTATTCAGTGCTGAATGATACAGGCTCGCAAAACCTCTCATGAACAAACAAACAACATTTGATTATGATTTGATTATGATACCTGTAGGCATAATAGACCAAAGATAAGATAAGATGGCAAAAAAATGTATATATATATATACACATATATTTATTTATTTATTTAAGTTATATAATGTCTACTAAAAATAATCAGTGTTAAATAAATAAATATTTTTATATATATTTTTTTGTTGTAATTTATTTTAAAAAGCAAGACAAAATAGTAAAATAGCTCATTTATGCCATGGTGAAAAAATGAGCAAAATAGAACAAATTGAGAACATTATTAAAGACCAAATAACTGTGAACAAAGGAAGAACATTTGTTCCGAGAGCCTTGCCTGTTGACTTGGATATGCTTTAAAGGGGATTTTGCAGATGCAACATCTCTGAGGTTTTAGCGCGTCGACAGTCTAACACATTAAAATCCTTCTCTAATAATGGCACAGTTCAAATCATCGTCAAACTAGTCGGCCATCTTGACCCATTCCTGAACCTGTGTGACCTGAGTGATCTAATACTGGTGCAATTATGAATCTTCAGTTTTGGCAAACATCATGTGCTTCGAGGAGATCAGATATGAGAGTGTCGCCCTCTAGTGATGGGAACACACCAAGCACCCTAAACCTGCAGGATTAGACAAGTAACACTTCATTACAATCGTCTAATCACAGGAGAATGTCTCTCTGTGTGGTGTGTAGCTTCGCTTCTGGGATGTGATTGGTTCAGCCAGCCAGCAGGGCGGGCCAATCACGCCGTGATATTCATCAACTAGGTATATTTAGTTAGCATGAAGCGCACATCAACAGGACTGCACCTGTAGAAGGTTTAGTCTGCCCCCGGGGACTATGGGTACAGTGCTGATGTAAAATGCAGAGGTTGGTAGCCGGAGTTTAGGCTAGCTGTTGACACACTGATATATTGCCACGCCACCTCATCTGCATAATGCTGACCTCCATTCTGTGCCTGCACACACTGCTGGAGCGCACCCGCTCACAGCACACATTTGATTATGTATTTATAAAATACATTTTTTTGTTTAATTTAATTTGATTGATCTGTTTATTAATAATTATATTTACATTTATTAATTGAATCATTTACACCAAATATTGTTCTTATTATTTTATTTAATTTTTTATTCACATTTTATGTTCAACATAATTTGATTTGACTGCTTATTAGCAATTACATTTACTTTTATTAATTTAGCCGACACTTAATTAATTAATTTGATTTATGTTTATTAATAATTACATTTATTATTGATGCTTTTACCCAAAGCATACAGTTGCAATTATTATTATAATAAAACATTTTTAAATATTGCACTTAATTTTTCGTCAGTCTGCGTGAGATTAGTGTTTGCCTTCCCTTCATAGAATGGTTTAAATCTCCATAAATATAATACAATTCATATTCAATAATTCTAAATTCATATTTAATGCTGTGGTCATATTTTCTGCCCGGTTACCTGACCAGGGACGACCCAATAGCAGGCCGCCGCTAAATGAGCCATCAGTTTCAACCTCCAAATCCTTTTAGAGCAGATGGGATCAATGAAGCCATATCTTCTTTCCTGAATTAGTCATAGTTTTGTGTTTTGTGGAGAAATGAATAGTCAGGGGAAGAGGCTTTATGATTCGCACAAACATCTGCTGCTCTGCTGTTTTCATCACCAGCTCATAAATCAACACAATGAATTGAGCTGTCCGCCGGCGCTCAGCATGTGCTGTACAGTCACACACGCTGCATACAGTAGGGCTAGCTCTGGTGCTGCTGTTTCCAGAACTATAATATTATATGCTGTATATTCATATGCTAGTGTCTACAGCAGACCAATGAACACTATAGTTTTTAATATCTCTCTCTCTCTCTCTCTCTCTCTCTCTCTCTCTCTCTCTCTCTCTCTCTCTCTCTCTGTGCATGTGTGTATATATATATTTTAAAGAAATTAACTTTTATTTAGCAAGGATGTATTAAAAAGTGACTTATAATGTTACACAAAATGTATGTTTTGAATTTGATGCTGTTCTTTCTGTTAACTTTTTCATCAAAGGATCCTGAAAAAAAATGATAATATTGATAATACTAATCATAAATGAAGACTGGAGAAACGATGATAAATTCAGCTTTGATCACAGGAATAAATCAATTTTAATTTTAAATTATAATAATATTTCACAATATTACTGTTTTTATGGGATTTTTTAAACAAATAAATGCAGCCTTGATGAGCAGAAGAGACTTCTTTAAAAAGTTTTTTAAATCATACCATCCCAAACTTTTGAACTGTAATGTATACTATTGGTATAAAATCATAATTATACTGTATATGCTATATATTATTGAATTATTTTTCATTTTTATTGTATTACTTAAAGTATAAGGTTGCTGGTTTTTATGTAAATGAACAATGTTTACTCGTTCTCCGTGTTACCTGGGAAATTCACCTTTATTTTTCATCAAAAGTCTTGTTTTCCAAAGTTTACTTTAGGATGTCATTGGCTCCATTTGATGCTTTCTAGTGATACTGGAGCCACATATTAACACTACTCAACTTTTCTGATACTGGTGTTCCCATCATGCACTGGGGTTTGAATAATTGAGGTTGATTTTTCGCTGTTTTATCATTTTTTAGGTTTAGTAACTTGCCATTTTGTGACATTTGGAGTTTATTTTCAACTCAAAATGACACATTCACACTCAAAATCGATCCATCAAATGTGACCGTCACTGTGTATAGTGTAAGTATTGAGTCTCTGTGTTCTCCGCGTTACTTCTATGGTGTCTACACAATATCTATTGTTTACTTAGATATTTACTTAAGAAGTAAAGCATGGACTTTAAAAGTGTGGTTTAATTCAATGTTATATTTTTTGAGTATCTATTGCAAAGGAAACTTCAAATAAGTAGAAATTACTCAACCTTTTACTGGTCAAGTTAAAATGACTTATTTTCTTAGTTAGTAACTTAGTTAAGTAGACTTTACTTAATTCCAAATGTGAAATGTACTTAAAAAATAAGTAACTTAAAAAGTAAATCTTGTTTCTTTTCAGATTGTATAGGTCATGTCAATCACAGTAATGATTGCCTACAGCAAACACTAATCCCTAACCTGTCACTGTAGCCTTAACCAATGAAATGTGCTGGTTTGGGAATCACACGAGACGAAGTGGATCAACTTCTCAGACGCCATTCTTGATTTTGGTGTTCGCTTGGTGGCTCTGAATTGTCAAAACACCTCAAAATGTTGCTACAGATGCGTAAATCGAGCCTGATCCGATATTTTTATGACGGACGAAAGTTTCAAAGGCAGTGTGTAAACATGATTGACACAACGTGAGGTCGTATTTATTTTTAACGCGCAAACATTTTGGACGAGAACTCTTGCACCTGGGAACAATGTCGACCCCATTATGATTAAAAGTTTGCTGAGAAGTATTTCCTACTAAAGCCAGGCAGTGATTGACTCTGGTAAGCGTTTCCATAGCAGACTGGTGGGAGTGGCCTTGGGTGGCAACATGCCCAGTGCATTATGGGTGTTGAAGTTTTCCTAACTATTCAGCAACAGCCCCTTTTCTAGTTTTCTCTAGTCAGGTGGCAACAATTGTTCGCCGTTCCACTGTATATGCAGCCAAGTTTTACTGAAAGCCCATTTTGCAGTGGTGAAGAACCCCTTAAAGTTTTTATTTTTTAGTGCTGGTGCTTTAATTAGAGGCTAAAATTGTTGAACAATGATATTTTCTTTTTTTGCACATCCCTTGCGAGCAGATTAATTAGCCTTAAAATGGCCAATCCACATAGATAATGGTCTGTCAACAGTGCTACAGGAGCATCAAACAGACAGATATGTGTGGGGTTTCCAAGAAGCAGTCAATAAACATCACGTCTCATAAGTTTCATCAGATGTTGGCAGCTCCAGCGATAAACTGGCAGGTCTGTGGACGAGAGCGCATCAGCGTGTTTGGCTAGAGGTTCAGCGAGGTGTCTGAATATGACTATGAATGCTCAGTGTCTCTGCAGCGGCCGGTGTCACATTGCCTCGCGTCGTGTTCATAAAGAGAGGACGTGGAAAGAGATGAGCTGATGTCAAAGATGAGTTTACCCGCGCGCACCGACCTCCTCTCCCTTGAGCTGTTAGCCAAACATCGCTGCATGTCCACCAGCGGCTCGCCGTTTGCCACCAACAAACCCATCGACATTAAAGCCCGGAGAAGATGGTAACGTTTGACGTTTTTAACCTGTGTGTGTTGTTTGCTCTCGCGGTGCAGGGTTTTAGCCGGTCGCTTTACCTTCTATGGCTGTTTGTTAAAGTGTGTAAACATGTGTGTTCCTCTCATGCATTTGTTTATTCCTAAAGTGATTGAATGAAGAGGCAGAGCTCAGGCTGCTAATGTGTTTATATGTCACTTAATCACCTTAAAGAGCCGAATAGAGCCGTACCAGTGAGAGACGCTCACTATGGAAAAACCTATTGAGAATGATGCTATTATTAGTGGGGGAGTGTCAGTTTTACTATTGGTGTTGCTGATAGCTACACTCTAAAAAATGCTGGGTTAAAAACAACCCAAGTTGGGTTGAAAATGGACAAACACAGCAATTGGGTTGTTTTAACCCATCAGTTGGGTTAAATGTTTGCTTAAAACAACCCAATCGAGGGGTTAAAACAACCCAATCGCTGGGTTAAAACAACCCAATTGAGGGGTTAAAAAAAAACAATTGCTGGGTTTTTTCATTTTCACCCCAACTTGGGTTGTTTTAACCCATCAGTTGGGTTAAATGTTTGCTTAAAACAACCCAATCGAGGGGTTAAAACAACCCAATCGCTGGGTTAAAACAACCCAATTGAGGGGTTAAAAAAAAACAATTGCTGGGTTTTTCCATTTTCACCCCAACTTGGTTTGTTTTAACCCATCAGTTGGGTTAAATGTTTGCTCAAAACAACCCAATCGAGGGGATAAAACAACCCAATGGCTGGGTTTGTCCATTTTCAACCCAACTTGGGTTGTTTTAACCCATCAGTTGGGTTAAATGTTTGCTTAAAACAACCCAATCAAGGGGTTAAAACAACCCAATTGCTGGGTTTGTCCACTTTCAACCCAACTTGGGTTGTTTTAACCCATCAGTTGGGTTAAATGTTTGCTTAAAACAACCCAATCAAGGGGTTAAAACAACCCAATTGCTGGGTTTGTCCACTTTCAACCCAACTTGGTTTGTTTTAACCCATCAGTTGGGTTAAATGTTTGCTTAAAACAACCCAATCGAGGGGTTAAAACAACCCAATCGCTGGGTTAAAACAACCCAGTCGAGGGGTTAAAACAACCCAATGCTGGGTTTGTCCATTTTCAACCCAACTTGGGTTGTTTTAACCCATCAGTTGGGTTAAATGTTTGCTTAAAACAACCCAATTGCTGGGTTAAAACAACCCAATCACTGGGTTAAAACAACCCAATCGAGGGGTTAAAAAACAACAATTGCTGGGTTTATCCATTTTCACCCCAACTTGGGTTGTTTTAACCCATCAGTTGGGTTAAATGTTTGCTCAAAACAACCCAATCGAGGGGTCAAAAAAAACAATTGCTGGGTTAAAACAACTGAATCGAGGGGTTAAAACAACCCAATTGCTGTATTTGTCCACTTTCAACCCAACTTGGGTTGTTTTAACCCATCAGTTGGGTGAAATTTTGCTCAAAACAACTCAATCGAGGGGTTAAAACAACCCAATTGCTGGGTTTGTCCATTTTCAACCCAACTTGGTTTGTTTTAACCCATCAGTTGGGTTAAATGTTTGCTTAAAACAACCTAATCGAGGGGTTAAAACAACCCAATTGCTGGGTTAAAACAACCCAATTGCTGGGTTTGTCTATTTTCAACCCAACTTGGGTTGTTTTAACCCATCAGTTGGGTTAAATGTTTGCTTAAAACAACCCAATTGCTGGGTTAAAACAACCCAATCGCTGGGTTAAAACAACCCAATCGAGGGGTTAAAACAACCCAATTGCTGTGTTTGTCCACTTCCAACCCAACTTGGGTTGTTTTAACCCATCAGTTGGGTTAAATGTTTGCTTAAAACAACCCAATCGAGGGGTTAAAACAACCCAATCGCTGGGTTAAAACAACCCAGTCGAGGGGTTAAAACAACCCAATTGCTGGGTTTGTCCATTTTCAACCCAACTTGGGTTGTTTTAACCCATCAGTTGGGTTAAATGTTTGCTTAAAACAACCCAATTGCTGGGTTAAAACAACCCAATCGAGGGGTTAAAAAAACAACAATTGCTGGGTTTGTCCATTTTCACCCCAACTTGGGTTGTTTTAACCCATCAGTTGGGTTAAATGTTTGCTTAAAACAACCCAATCGAGGGGTTAAAACAACCCAAATACAGGGTTTGTCCATTTTCAACCCAACTTGGGTTATTTTAACCCATCAGTTGGGTTAAATGTTTGCTTAAAACAACCCAATCGAGGGGTGAAAAAAAACAATTGCTGGGTTAAAACAACCAAATCGAGGGGTTAAAACAACCCAATTGCTGTGTTTGTCCATTTTCAACCCAACTTGGGTTGTTTTAACCCATCATTTGGGTTAAATATTTTCTTAAAACAACACAATCGCTGGGTTTATCCATTTTCAACCCAACTTGGGTTGTTTTTCACCCAGCATTTTTTATAGTTAAACACTTATTTAGCCCTCTGATACTATGGGTAGTCAGCTGGTGTTGCGGATATCTACTCAGAGTAATACAATCTGTGGATTGCTAAAATATATCCACATTTATTTTACTCAGAATGCGATATATGTGCATTATGCACCAATAAGGCTGATGTTAAGTTAGGTTAGAGTAAAGTTCAATGTGTTGACTTTAGTAAATGCATTGGTTTCTATACAGAACTCAATGTCTGATGCGTCAAGCATGTTGTTTATTGAGGAGAGGGCTTCAGTTATAAGCGCTGAGAAACATTCTACTGTAGCATTGTGCTTTGCAACAAGCGCCACTTAGTTTACAAATGAGTTAATTTTGTTCCTCAAAATCAAATAAGGAGGCCTGGAGGAGTTCAGTTTACGTTGCCTGTTTGCGCTAAACTTTGTAAATGTCAGGTGTAATCTGATTGCTCTGTTATGTGAGGAGTAAAGCAGCTTAAGAGAGTGAGAATGTGCCCCATCAGCGTGTTTTCTCAGGGAGCAGCGTTCCCTCAATGTGTCCCGGTTTAATGAGGTGCTCAGTTTGCTCAGATGATGGGCAGTTAACACAGGCGCTGAACACGCTGATGACTTGATGGGTTTAGAGAGAATAAACACAAAGAGCTTTGGCTTCTTCTTCTCTAGCCCCAACACGGTTCAGTTTCAGATCCACACAAGGCCGTGAGGAGGAATTATACCGATGCACTTCCTCCCCCAACGAGCTTCTTAAGGACTTACACGAATGTGAGGCGCGCAAACCCGCCGCTGAACCGCAGAGGAAGCAGGACGCTTCAGTTACACGCGGCCTGCGGCCAAACGGAGCGTGGTCGTGTGTAAAGGTGAATCAGAAAGAGGATATTACCCACGGACCTTTTCACCGCCTCTCCTGTGACAATGTTCACCTTTGAGGTTTTTGGTTTGTAAGCATGCACATGCGGTCAGGTCGCTTTAATGGGATAGCTCATCCGAAAATGTCCTTCCAAACCCATAAGACTTTGGTTAATCTTCAAATCAACATGTTTTTGTTTCATGCCTACATTGGAAGTCCAAGTCACCAAAACCTTGTGATGAACAGATTTAATGTAGGCTTTTATTTACATATAAATGAGACACAAATACATCACTGTAGAAAATACTGGGTTGTTTCAACCCAAATTTGGGTAAAATATGGACAAACCCAGCCTTTGGGTTACATTATTAACTCGACGGTGGGTTTGTCCATATGTGTGTGTGTGTGTGTGTGTGTGTGTGTGTGTGTGTGTGTGTGTGTGTGTGTGTGTGTGTGTGTGTGTGTGTGTGTGTGGTTTAATGCTTTAAAGCTTTAATGTTTACCATATGTGATGTGTGTTTATATGTAAATAAAATATTAAATTGAATACAGTAGTGGGCAAAAGGGATGTCTGGAGGGAATATTTTTAATGACCTTACAAGTTGGATTAAACCATCAAAATATTTTTTTTAATGCAAACTGTAAAATATTTACAAAAGAGAAATTAGATGAAAATTACATAGACCAACAAAACATACATTATGGCCAGTACAATTTGGATATATGTGTGTGTGTGTGTGTGTGTGTGTGTGTGTGTGTGTGTGTGTGTGTGTGTGTGTGTGTGTGTGTGTGTGTGTGTGTGTGTGTGTGTGTGTGTGTGTGTGTGTGTGTGTGTGTGTGTGTGTGTGTGTGTGTGTGTGTGTGTGTGTGTAACTGTAAGTGTAACTGGGTGTGGGAATGGAAAAATATTTGAATAAAGGAGCATCTAGGGAAGCACAACAGACATAACCAGGAAAAAAAAAAAATAATAATAATAATAACAATAATTTTAAATGACAATAATAATGATAAAGATATTAATAGTATCACACACAAAAAAACCCTGGAAAATGGGGTATGAGGAAGGTGACAACAGCAAAAGTAATAGCAATATTAATAATAATAATAGTAATAATAATAACAACAAAAATAATAATGATAAATCAAATGAATAAGAAATGATAAATAGCAATAATAGTTTTAGCAGTAGTAGTAATGATGATAAACATATGAACAAATATACTCATTTCATCCCTAATGAGGGGGAGGTTAAAAGATCAGGAAGAGGACTACAAATTAAAATAATAGTAGTAATAATAATAATAATGGTAATATTGATACAGCCATTAATAGTAATGATAATAGTAGAAGTTGTAATAGTAATGATAATAATAATAATAGTAATATTATTAATAATGGTAATATTGATACAGCCATTAATAATAAGGTATTATAAAGCTGCCTCTGATGCCACTCGTGGCCATGGCAAAGGATAGACCCCCGCCAGCGTCATATTGCAACGGCTATCAAGGTGAGGTGCAGCGGGAATATATTTTAAATATGAGGGAAGCAACTAAGCAACACTCATATTGGTTATGGTATTTATCTGACAAAATTATTTGGCAAAAAAGGAAAACAGCTACAGGTTTTATTTTACTATGCAACAAAATGCATAGAAAAACAAAAAGCTCACATTAACTACAACATAATCAGATATTAATATTTTATTAATTTTATTTTATTTCACATGTTCATAATTTCTTTGTACGACAACCTGGCCAAAAATGAAATGTCATGTTTCATTGCGTTGTCATCACAAATAAAACAATCAACTCCGAGCACGACTACACAATATGATTACAGAATCTTACAAAAACTATCGTTTAATAATATTTGAAGAAAGGGTGAATATGTCAATTTTCGGTAACACTTTATTGTTACATTTGTAATTTACTATAGCAATAACTATATAAATGACCCTATAGTGAGTACATGTAGTTACTTTATATTACTCAGTACTTAAATGTATAATTACACACATGTTAAAATAAAGTGTAACCCAATTTTCCTAGGCCGGACGTCACTTTTTGGCCACTACTGTATGTTTACAGTATAAAGCAAGTGTATCCTTTCACAAGACTTGAATTAAACTGCTCACTTTGTTTTTGACTTTGTGTTGCTTACCTAGAGGGGCTTCATTCAAAATATCTTCCTTCATTTGTGTTTTAAAGATGTGTTTCAAAGTCTTACGGGTTTGAATGCTGAGTAACGACACTCGTGTGTTTTTTGAGAGTTGTAGTGCAGAACTTGATGAAGTTATTTTCCTGTTTATTATCGTGAAGCTGCACTATCTTTATTGTGTCCACCTCATTCTGTAACACAGAAGACTTTAAATTCAATACCCGCTATAACTAGAAGAACAACCACACATTTGCGCTGGTGCATTACGACAATACATTCAAATAATATGATGTAGAGATACGACACGAGGGTGAAGAGTGAACTGTCCCTTTAAAGGAGAGGTGTGTTTGGGCTGTGTATGAGGAGCTGGTGCAGTACTTTGAGGGAAAGCCATAGGTAAGAGTATCCCTCGCTCGGACTCTGTGTCCCTAAATGCTAATCCGATTACCGGAGAGGAGGAGCCAGGGTTAGCGGAGGCCGCATGAAGACGTCTGTCACTTCGTGAGAAAGGGGAGGAGATTGCTCAACTCGCACTCAGTCCAGGAAGCTCTTGCCATCTCGAGACGAGGCTCTAGCTCAGATGTAACCTTGATGGACTTACAGGAGGACTGTACGGGTGACTTCATCACTCCCATGCAAGCCATAACCAAAGGCATGAAACGGAAGCGCTTGCTCAAATCCTACAGGTACCGAGCGTGCTCTGGAGCGTTCTTGATCTGACACCGTGAGATAAGCTGATCTGCTCTGTGTTCTTCAGTGGTGAGCTGGCAGAAGCTGTGGGTGCTTTCTGTAGATCTCATTGTCAGCTCTATTTTTCTCATCTCGGCTGTCAAATGTCATACAGCATTTAAAAAGTAGATGATGGAGGAAAAGGGGTTCATATTATCATGTCACGTTTTTCTCCTTTGTTTTTAGTTATAATAATAAAAAATATATTAAATGTAATTGCAGCTATATATATATATATATTTGACTATTTTTCTCATTATACGCTATTTGCTGTTTGTAAGATGTTTATAATCTTCTCATCAAAGCTGCATTTATTTGATCAAAAATACAGTAACAATTGTGAAATATTATTATAATTTAAAAACAGCTGTTTTCCGTTTGAATATATTTTAAATGTATTAATTCCTAGCATGCGTTTGCGTTTACTATCGCAGCAGATCAGTTTAGGATGTGGGAAATCGTGTGATATTCATATTGAAAGAGGAACTGGCTTTGGCCCAGTGTGTTGATAAATTGGCCTGATGCATTTTTTTTTTCTTCAGTTTCCTTCACAAGAAAACCACCAAACGAGTTATTGGTGAAACAGCTTTCCTTTGCATTTACACACATCTCACATTTAAGAATAGTTCTCATGCATTTACTAGACAGAGATAGAGATGCATGACCAGAGGAATTAAGAATCACTTTTTTTTTTTCCTTTTTTTTTTGACTCACTCATGAACACTTGTTTCATTACTGGATGAATCAGTGTTTTTGGACGAATCTCTTGAGTGAATGATTCAATGACTCACTCATAAAGACTTCACTTGTTTCATTACTGGATGAATCAGTGTTTTTGGACGAATCTCTTGAGTGAATGATTCAATGACTCACTCATAAAGTCTTCACTTGTTTCATTACTGGATGAATCAGTGTTTTTGAACGAAAATAAATGATATTTCATTGGGGGGGAAGAGAGTAGACCCTAGACCACAAAACCAGTCATAAGTCACACGGGTATGGGTCATTATATGGGTCAAAATTAGGGATGCACCGAATACAGGAACCGGGGTTCGGATTCAGCCGAATATTGGGCTTTTTGACAGGGTTCGTTTTCTGCCCAACCTTAGAATTTTTTCCAATCTTTCCAATTTTTTTGGTCGAACGTAATGACACCGCCGTAGATTACGGGAAAGTGTTTACTAGGTGGACCGTCCGAATGCAGTCGGCTGTGAGAAAGTGAAAATGTAACACGTGAACAGAAAGCATGTTGTTTGGCAGTACTTTCAGTCAAAAGAAGGCGATTCAGGTCGAGCTACAATTTGCAATGCCGATTTGTCTCGTGGTGCCAAGGACCCTAAACAATAGCCGCTGTTAAAACATTTGCGTATGAAACATCCAAAAGAATATGAGTTGTGCATGAAGGAATCTACAGACAGCAGCCAAAATACAGCAACTTCAGGAACGGCAAAGCAAGGACAGTCATCCTGGCATAATGTTGCCTATTCTTAATGAAAATTTAATTAAATTAAAACTGCTGTGGACGTTGTTTACTGTGATAATGGGCTGAGGATGGGAGTAGGATTCGGTATTCGGTTTCGGCAGAATCTTAACCAGTGGATTTGGTATTCGGCCAAACCCCAAAAACCTGGATTCGGTGCATATCTAGTCAAAATTATCAATTTTTCTTTCATGTCAAAAATCATTAAGATATTAAGATATTTTGTTAATTTCCGACCATAAATATATCATAAATGTATTATTATTAGTAATATGCATTGCTAAGGACTTCATTTGGACAACTTTAAAGGAGATTTTCTCAATATTTCGATTTTTTTGCACCCTCAGATTTCCAAATAGTTGTATCACGGCCAAATATTTTCCTATCCCAACAAAACCATACATCAATGGAAAGCTTATTTATTCAGCTTTCATGTGATATATACATCTCAATTAAAAAAAATGACCATTATGACTGGTTTTGTGGTTTCTAAGTGCTCCTTGGGGAAAAAAGTAAGCGTCAAGCCCTGTATAAACTTTCATCTCAGTTCTTCTGTGATAATATGAATATATTATATATATAACACAGAAATAATTCAACTGTGTGGTTTGCGTGGGTGTTTGAATCATCTTTTAGTGATTAAGCGTGCAGCTTCACACAGCTCGTTCTGATAAATAACGTCTAATGGAATATATGGCAGCTCAGTAACTTTAAACGTTTTTGACTGATCTATTATTATTATCTTCACTATAGTGCCTCTTTTGTCAAGAGGTCCCACTAATGAAACGGTGCAGTTTTATGATCTGTGTCTTCTCCACTAGAGGGCGTCCTAATGTTTCTCTGCAGCTCTTCATGTGTTGGGTTCTGCTGGGCTTTGCAGCATTAATGCAAGCGTAATGCCGTTAGATAGAGCATGTGTGACTGTCCTTGCACACGTACTTCCTCCACCTTGTTGTGAAAGCTCGCCCTGTCTGTCAAAAAGACTTGAGACACAAGTGATGTGTGTCGTCAGAGCATCATGAGACGCTGTGCTAATATTGTGCACGCAATTTTCCATCTGCCTTCAGCGCACAATGAGTTTGGTTATTCTGAATACAGCTCAATGAGATGTGTTGTATGTCTGTAACTCAACTGCTCACTTCCAGGAAATGTGCTGATGTTGTTCTAATGCCAGTGATGTTAACGAATGTGTCCTTTTATGACATTAACGTGACAAAGTCTCCAGACGCTATCATTAGTGGCCGTAGATATTGTCATCCTCAGGCTTGTGTTGTCTGTCGTACCCGGGCTGTGATCGCTACGATCGGCGTCACACCTCTCCTCTAATAATTGCTTTAATTAGAGCGCCTGTCTGCTAGGAATCCGACTGGACTGTAATGCCGGATGGATGTTTAAAGCCAGGAGGGGCTCGTGTGGAAGTGCATGTCGCAGCCTAAATCCTCCGATGTTACACGCGGCTTCATGGATCAGTAAGTCTTTTTATTAGATCAGATACGGTCTGCTGGGCAATATCACTCACACACACTCGCATGTAAGGAAATTCAATTGCATTCCCATATCTAAGAGTGCCAGTAAGAGCATCTCGAGTTCAGCGTTGAGGAAGTTGAAGTGTGCAGTAAAGCACATCATGCAGAATACAGACACACAAACGCTTAAAAATAAAGGCTTGACAGCTTGACGTCATACGTGAACCACAAAAGTGCCACAAAGAACTTTCTCTTCTTTAGAAAACCTTTTTTTTTCTAAAGTCCCAACCATTTTACTGACATTGAAACAGAATATTCAACGGGTCGAGATGTAGTTGGATGATGAAAAGTAGGCGATGCATTGCAGATATGAGCTCAAATGTTTCTAAACAGCACTCAAACAAATACAAAAGTAAGTGTGTTTGCTGCATTCAAATGTAAAGTTTAGTCAACTTCAAATGTGACAAATAAGTTTAGTTTTTTTTACTAAACGTACAATTTCAAGGCAACATGAACACTTTTTTTTAAGTTGAAACAAATTGGATGCAAGTTATTGCATTTTGATTAAACATTACCAAAACATGTTGGCAATGCTTTACTTAAGCCCTAGGAGTCTGAGCTGTTTTAGGGCCCTTTAGAAGTTTTGACATGCTCTTACATTTATGTTTTTTTCAGTTGTTTATAAACACATTAATGGCAAAATTACGGATAATTACACTGACTAATTATTCAAGAATAATTACAAAATAATTATTCAGCACAAACTGGGCTACCATAATATGTGAGCAACATATATGTTCATGCTTGTATTTTTGAGAGAAACATGTTTATGCATGGTTTTTGAGAAAACCAAAAAATTGTTTTAAAATTAAGACCTCAAAACACACAATAGATATGTGTCCACAAGACTTTTGAATAATGTTCAAGTGTTGTTGCCTAGAGTTTTTGCTTCAAACTGATGTGAGAATCATTGAGCCTACTCATTCACATAAAACAATACCCTGATTTAAAATTTGTAAGACAGTTTTTCTTCACAAAGCCAGTATGCGAGGAGGCGTGATATCTAATGAATAATGATGAGTATCACCTGATAGGACAAAAGAACACAATAGCCCGCTTAATGAGCTGCATAAGGAATGAGCTTCAGGTATGTGACTGAGAGCAGCAGGACAAAGGACATTATATTGTACTTATCTAGTAAATGCTTCTTGATTTAAGAATGTTTAAATATTTAGACTAGAAACAAGACAAAAATTACTAAGAGCATTTTTTCTCAATTTTTGGTACTATTTTTGTTTTTGAAAGTAGTCTCATGCTAAAAAAATAAATAATAAATAATTAAAATTAAGATATAATTTATACAAAATGAAATTCACTTTAAATAAAGCAATTCACTTTCTACAAAACAACGCTCAAAATAATAAAGTAGTTTGAGTAGGGTGAACCTAAATTAAACAAATGAGTTCAATCAAATGAATTGAACTCAATTAAATGTTCAATTCTCAATTAAATGAGTATTTAGACGTTTCTTTTTCTTTTGAGTTCACTAAAAACATACTCTGAAGGCCTGTTCACACCGGGACGATTTGCATGCGCGTTTATCGCCAACATTTAATGCAATGTGACTATACAGTCCCTCCAGAAAAACGCGATCGCATGATTTAACGCATAATCAGCCAAAGTCCGCATATTTATGCGGGGGCCGCATTTTTTCAAATACGCCACACTTTCCCCGCATAAATTGCCTATTTCCGCGTGCAAAATATGCGGGGCTAGCATGATTTCATAATCCCCGCATTTCCGTTGCAAAAAAAGTCATATATATATTAGCAGAAGGTTGAAAAATGTTTGTTTACTTCACACAAGAGCCGCCATTTCCCCCTGTTGCCATGGGAACGTTTTGAAGTGACGTAATTACCCGACGCGAACGTCATCAAAAAGCTGCAAACCCCCGTGGAGAAACCATAGATATCGGTGAAACCATGATGAAGCGCAAACTCCCATTTGCCAACAAAAATAACAGCAAAAGATGCGCAAAGCAGTTTCCCGCTGTGTTGACCGATTTCAAAACACAGCATCATGAAGCTTTGAAGCGTTATGAATCAATGAGTCGATTCAGCGTTTCGGATCGCCAAAGTCACGTATTTCAGCAGTTTGACACACGATCCGAATCATGAATCGACTGATTCATAGCATCATGATGCTGTGTTTTGAAATCGGTCATCACTATATAAGTCGTTATTTCGGGTTTTTTTGCGCACAATAACTATTATCGTCGCTTCATAAAGTTATTGTAGAGCCACTGAACCACTGTAGTGAGATGGATTTTGTATCGATGTCTTTAGTACCTTTTATGGGTCTTGAGAGTGTACATTGTGCCAATGGAGGCCTTTCTGAGCCTTCGGAATTCAACAAAAATATCTTCATTTGTGTCTGAAGATGAACGGAGGTCTGACGGGTGTCCAGCGACATGAGGGGACGTCATTAATGACAGAATTAAAATTTTTGGATGAACTAACCCTTTAAGAGATTGCACTTTGTGCATTGGAAGCACTCAAATGTCTGTTTTGTAAAGCTACCTCTGTAAAACAGGAAGTTATTTATTCATTTTTCAAGTTGTAGCATATTCCTTTTGTAAAGCTACAGAACTTGTTTGACTCAATGTTTTGTAAATTTGAGCCGTGTGTTTATTAAGGTCTTCAATAAAACAAGATGAGAACTTAAATATTCCCAGCACTTTCTGTGATGTAGTGCTTTTTTTCTCTTTTTCATCAAACCGCAGTTTTTGCAAGTTCCTGCAATTTAATCGCATAAAATTGCATAAATATCCCGCATTTTCCATCGCATTTTTTAAGAAAACATGCCGCATAATCAAGGATTTTTGCCCTCAACAATCACAAAAAAAAACGCATTTTTCTGTAAGGATTAACTATACAAAGGGCGCCAATGTGAGTGTGCACACCGACATGCAAAACAGGCGTAAAAGCGTCATTTAAAAAACACGCCTTTGTTTTTTGACACGCCACGTTAAAAACCGTCCGACCAATGAGATCGCCACTTTTGTTCACGTGCCTGGAGCTGCTGAAGTTACAGTAAAACACCACTTGGTGGCACTCAAGCACAAAACGGTCTTGCTGGACACACTTGCCAGACAAAGAAGAAGATGAGCTGCTAATGCTGCTTGCCAGTTAGCAAAAAGTGTGTGAATGGTTTTGGCAAGCACGTAAACACTGTCTCTCTTCTTCTTCTTCTGCGTGACAAGCGAGTGTCAGAAGCGTAAAGTTTATAGCACCACCTTGTGTAGCTGGAGCGGCATCATCTACTGAATGTGCACGTTCACGCAGAGCATCGCCAGTGGAAATTGCTTGGGTGTGAACACAAAGACGCACCGAAAAACGCTGGCGATAAGCGTCCCGGTGTGCACAGGCCTTGAATTGTTTCATTGTTTTGAGTTTTATGAACTTGTTTCTTTTAATTTAGACAAACTTAAAATGTATCTGATTTCTATTGCTTTGCCATGATACTCAAAATGGAGAGTAAATGCTAAAATTAGGTGTTATATTATGTTTTTGTGTGTAAAAACAGAAATTGCTGTACTCATTCAGTAATTATTACGCTTAACTAATGCTACCAAAGCATTGTGTTACCAATGTTACCAAGTTAGCATTTACTAAATTAGCTCGTTAAAGCTAGCCAAGTTTCCACAACTAAAAATATTTAAGTTAAGATTACACGATCATTGTAAGTGAAATGTATGAATTAGCTTAAAAACTATTCAAATGTACGAGAATGAAATAAAAATGGCAGTTCTGCTTACTTATATGATTTCTTTAGTTTTGCCAACTTATTTGGGTTTCCAGTGTGCCTTGTAAAACACCTTATAATGCGTTGTATGATTTTATGACCACAGTTATAATTGTCACAATTCACCAGTGTGAGTGCCTGCGATCTTCACCAGAGGGCACTCCAACCCGGACTGTCATTCCATCAAATACTACATTACCCATAATCCTTTGCCCGGACTCATCAGCACTCATTGTTTACACCTGTGTCTCATTTACCTCATTACCTCAGCCTATATAAACCATGTTCACTCTGTCATTCATTGCGAAGTCTTGTTTGTTGTATGTACTGCATTTCTGAGCATTCTCCCTGGTTTCTTGTCTCTTGGTCTTGGATTACTCGCCTGTTCCATGGATTACCCGTTTGCCTGTCTCTCCTGCCTTGTTTGCCTGTTTGGACTGCTTGCCTGTGTGTGACCTTTTGCCTGTTTTTGACTACGATTGTGGATTACCCTTCAATTAGGCTGCATTTTGGTCTGTCTCAGAGCAGTTACATTATAGAAATGAGACACAGGTGCAAACAATGAGTGCCAATGAGTCCGGGCAAAGGATTATGGGTAATGCAGTTTTTGATGGAATGACAGTCCTGGTTGGAGTGCCCTCTGGTGGTGATCACGGGCACTCACACTGGTGAACTGTGACAATAATGCATTATAATACTTGTCTATTCATTGAACACATCTTTAGATGCATTAAAATAAAAGACAAACAACCAGTTTCAGAATCTGCAAATCATATTATAATGCATTTTAACTTTGGTTACAATTATTTATGAAAATATATATTGCTTTATATATAAAAGGGCTTTAAGGAAAGTGTTACTGCTATTTTTTTCTTCAAAAAGCATAATAAGGTGAGCTCTACAGTATGGAAGCTTGTTTCCGCCACTGAAGCCTTTATCTTTTTCATCTCACAATTTTATCATGGCTTGATTATGAGTTACAAAGTCTGAATTCCATGGTGGAAACAAGCGTCCGTTTGTCCTGATGATGCACATTAAGACCAGGAGACTGGAGACAGCTCTGTGGAGAAAGCCATTCAAGCCTTCAGAAACACCTCCATACCTCCTGACTCCTGTCACTCCAGCGCTTTCCCATGGAGAGCCTCCTCCTTTCTCACACTCTCTCCTTTTTATACTGGCTTCTCTCCTCTCACATAGAACACCTTAGCAACACCCTAGCAACCACACAGAGCCCCCTTGCATCATGGGAATGATGTAAAATCCCAGGAATCAGAGCAGAGCTTGGATCATTTAGTCTGGGAAGAGTTTGATGAGAAATGCCTCTCTAAACTCCTCATATTGAAAGATCTGATTATTTTACTATTACAGTCATATTTTATATGCTTCCATCATTTTTATTCGCTTTTTTAAATATTTCTATTGAACTTATTTCAGACATCATTTCTAACGTTCATTTATTTTTTGGTTTAATAATTATATTTTATGTTATTTCTGCTTTATTTCAGTTACTGTAAACCATTTAAACAGCAAAATGTGGCTATTGGTTAAATGTATTCAATAGTTTATTGGATACATTTACGCTTAATAATGCAATATAAAAATATATATGTGCCTTGTAATGCACTTTATAATGCGTATGATCTCATGGATAACCACAGTTATAATGCATTATAGTACTTGTCTACTCATTGAATGCATCTTTAGAAAGTTTAATGCATTAAAACACCCCTAATTACAAAGCCAAAGAATACCAATATGTTTTTAGCTGAGGTTTAAAACTAGAAACGCTAGTGCTGATTCTGATTGGTGTCTAATTGATATCTTAATATTTGTCCAATCTGCGCACAGTTTGAGGTCTTTCTGAAACTCTACAGGAGGCACGTCAGGTCTTTTATCAGGAGAAACGTGAGATCAGGTCTCCGTTTGCACTGTCTTGATGCTATCTTGGATAATTAGTTGAGATGCTAAAGAGATCTCATTGTGGTTTTCTCTCACTTGGGTGGTGTTTTTGTCTCGTTTGTGTGTGTGTGTCCTCCATGCCTCAGAGAAGTGGGCTCTGATGCCGTCACCAGCTGCATTTCCACCCCCTCCGCTCCCTAAAGCCGTCCGCTCTGGTTCCCTCACTGAGATACGGCACAAACACACACATACAGGACCCTGAGGGTTTATCCCTCCTCTCTCTCTCACACACACACACACACACACACACACTCCCACTGTTAGGCCACTGCTAGGACTAGAAACGTGATATTCAGTCCAGCTCGCTTCCCCTGCAGACACACAGAGAGACAGAGACAGAGCTGGATTATCTGGAGAGCATGTCCATCACGGAGCGGGACGGACTTTGACGAGGTGTAGAGAAAACCGAGAGACGTTTGGCCATGAGTATCGTTATGAAACCGCGCTCGCGTTCCACCAGCTCTCTCAGGAACACGGAGGGAATCTGGTAAAGTTTCACTCGTTCTCTCTTTCTGCTGGCTCACAGTCATGCGTTCAGACCCGGCTTACAATTGAGCGTGGAAGTGGCATCTCATAGCTTTGTATCTACTACAGATTTGCTTTGTGTTAATGTTAAATATAATTATATTTTGGTATGCACCCACATAGAAATTTGAGGCTGATTGATTGTATGTATGTGGTTGATGGAGACAATTTGAAAATATATACATATTTTGCATATTTTTAATAGTATCTATCCATACATACATGCATGTGTGTATATATGTATATGTATATATATATATATATATATATATATATATATATATATATATATATATATATATATATAATATATATTATTTTAATAGAAAATAGTCCACACACACACACACACACATATATATATATATATATATATATGTGGTTGATGGAGACAATTTGAATACATATATATTCAAACCTATTTTTTAATCATATTTTTAATATCAAATTTTTTCATAATTAAAGAATAATGTTATTCAAAAGTTTCTGACATATTTTTGCACATTATGTATACATATACTTTTTGTATATGTGTCTGTGTATATCATTTTAAAGTTTTAATAATGTCATTGCTTTATATGTAAAAAGTCACAGTTTGATTATTAATCACAACTTTTTCTGTGTTTATGTGTTTATGACTCTAAACACTAAGTTCCTGTTAAACGGTTGAATGTTTAGTCAGCATGAAACCCATTTTTCTTTTGTAACCTATTTCTGAGTAAAACAGGATATTTAACAAGAAAGAATATGTAGAGCGAGACCGGTTTTATCTATCTGGAATTGACTGCATTGTAAAGAGTGTGCGTTACGTACCAGAATGGAGAAAAACAAGGGTTTGGTGACGTCAGACGAGAGGAAAGTTGTTTTGTATGGAATAACGTGCACTAATGAATCGTTCACAATAACAGGAGCATGTCTTAAATACAGTCGATTCAGTTTACTACAGAAATTAATTTCTGTCATTTGTAGTTGACCACTGCTGGTCCAGTGTGTTTGTTGTTGGCTGACATCACTGTGGATTTAGTGCGGTGTAAAAATATCTTTGCCCATAGAAAGACGTGAATGTTTTCCCAGCGTTGACCACCGGTCCTTCGGTCTTTCATAATCCTGTCAGTTGGGAGCTTGAGTCAAGTTTCAGATGTGCCGTTGGAGACCATTCTCAACGCAAGAATAGCTCACGCATTCCACCACCAGAATAAACATCCCAACGGTTATTATCCTGCAAAAGTGGCACGATAGTTGACTGAAACACTCAGGTGACGCTTCTGCAGGACCGTTTTAAAGAACAGATGCCCCGCACGCTCCAGCGCTCGTCTCTTTCTCCTCTCAGCCTGCTCTGACCTGGAAACGCGCGGCAGGCCGCACCGCACGCGCTCGCAAAGACGCAAGTGCATCCTGTCGACCAAACGACTTCTCTCCCCCCTCTCTCTGGACTCCGTCTCCTGCCTGCCATCTATCCGGGGACGACCTCTGCCAAAATAGGCCAAGGGCATCTCTTTTTCTCTCTCTCTTCCCGTGCGTCTTCGGCACCTTTATAAATAAACTCATTGTCGTCTATGTGCCTGCAGTTGACGGTCAGGCCAATTAGAGAGGGCCCTGTTGGAGCCCTGGGCCCCGGTCGTGCGTCAGCCTCTCGGAGACGGGCCCCCGGTGGACAGAGGCCTGCCAGCGCACCCCACCGTGCCTTAAAAGGGAAGAGGTGCAGCTGCTCTGTGACTCGCGGCTCACGTGATGGAGCGTGCTCTTCGACGTGTGAAGCCTTCGGCGTGATGTCTGCTGAAGCAGATCGGATGTGTCAGGACAGCCTGCTGGATGAAGGAGTTTTCAAGAGTGTGTTGTGCTGCTGGATGTGTGGGATGTTTTCCATTCCACTGCGCTACTTTTCCATTGTTTTTCAATTTTCAATGTAAACGCGTTAGACAGACGTGTTTGACCCATAGACTGTAAAAAAAAAAGGATGTAGTGTCTGTGACGTCACCCATAGGATTCTGAAGAGACGTTTTGAAGGGTAAAGTTGGCCATTGCCATCTTGGCAGCGCACAGTGTTAACTGAAAATGGGCAAAAAGGCGGGACGTGGGCGGAGCTGAGGTGACGCGATGACTAAGACAGCAGATAAATGGCTATCCACCTGTCACTCAAAATTATGCAGAACTTTAAGGCTTTATATAATGTAAATGAATGAGTTATAAAAACATTCACCCCCTCACAGTCGCCATGAAGGGAAAAATTAGCCGTATAGACCAAAAGCACAATTTGTCCCAGACTGTGATCATGTGTTCTTCTGCTGTAAAGTTGGGCATTTTAACATGAGCTCAATGAGATTCTGCTCCTTCTGGAGTCTGTCCATGAACTGCAGTTTAAGTCACTTCCGTATCGGCTTCAAGAGATACTGGGGGAGGAGCCGCTTGGTTTGACCCAAGTGTGCCGCACAAGTCCTTAAAAGTGAAGCCAAAGCGTCTCGATCGCCCCCCGGTGGCTGGATCCAATATAGCTCATAAACCCCGCCCTCTCCATGTAACCTAATGGGAGACAGACAAACTAAACAATACAATTTTCCTAAGATGGTTTCTGCCATTTTAGGCAGTTTTTATCACACTGGTGTCAAGTGTTCGTTCTTTAAATAAGTTTGGTTTTAGTTATTTGATGCTATAAAAACGGGGGTGTGATGATATGACAGCTTCTCTGAATGAAGTAGTCTCTGAGGCATCAAAATACTTTTTCCGGGAATTTCAGGAGGTGATTGAAGCTTTAACTTTAATTTCTACATTTCCATAACTGTTTATTTAACAAAAAGTTGTTGATAAGGCAGGAGTGTGTGCGGGACCTTGATATCATGGCTCATCTTCGCGCTCACTACTCGAGACTCAAGTATTTAAACACTTACGGCTTCACTTTCTTCAACGGAAGAGAGTGAAGGCGCGTCGTCCATCGTTATTTACAGTCTATGGTTTGACCGCCTAGCATCTTTTGTAGCGTCTCGCTCATGAGACGGCATTCTGAAGTTAAAAGATGTAAAACATGTCTCTCAACGTCACACTTTTGTCTGCTCCACTGAGCTGCGTCTCACACTTTTTACAGCAAAAGGAGTGTCTTGTTGGGGTTTATTTTACTTTATTATATTTAAAGTGATTAAAGTTCACCCCCAAAATGAAGTCGTCATCATTTATTGTATTTTACAAAAAAAAAGTCAGACCTGACTATAAGTTGCACTGGGTCAAAAATACATTGAGAGAGGAAACAAAACTTATGTTTAATAGTTTTAGTTAACCATAATAACCCTGGTTGCATCTGTTTATAAGTCACGTCCAGAAATAATGTGGTAAATAAAAACTTTTACGAACAGAAAATTAAAATCTCACAGTTTTGGAACGGCTTGACATGGATTCAATTATAGAATTTTTAGGTGAACTGTCTCTTTAAGAGCGTTTCAATGTGATTCTCCATTCATAAACATCCCCACAGATGGACACTGGTGATGCCTTTGCAATTTTAAGATGATGTGAAATCGAAATTCATCCTGTTTGCTTTCTAAATAACTTCATTAGAGCAAGTTAACGTTTTTTTATAAATCCCAACCATTTTACTTGCATAATGTGACATTTCTGAGTGAAACTGAATATTCAATGAGACTAAATGTAGTAAAGTAGGCGATGCATTGCAGATATTAGCCCAGGTGTTTCTAAACAGCACTGTAAAAAAATTGTTTCAACTTAAAAAAAAGTAAGTGTGTTGCCTTAAAATGGTAAGTTTAGTCAACCTGAAGTGTGACAACTTGGATATTTGAGTTGACTAAACTTAAAATTTCAAGCCAGCATTAACACTTTTTTAAGTTGAAACATGTTTTTTTTTTTTTTTTTTTACAGTGAGCAACATTTGGCTATTGGTTAAATTGCCAATTATGCCTTGTAATGCACTTTTGTAATGCGTTGTATGATCTCATTAATAACCACATTTATAATGCATTATAATACTTTTCTATTCATTGAACACATCTTTAGAAAGTATAATTCATTAAAACACAACAAACAACAGTTTCAGAATCTGCTATTCATATTATAATGCATTTTAACTTTGGTTACAATTATTTATGAAATTATATAATGCATTATAACATACTTCTGTTCCAAGAAAAATTAAAATCTCACAGGTGATGCTTTTGTAGTTTTAAGATGATGTGAAATCGAAATTCATCCTGTTTTAAGTTTTAATTCATCCAGATATTAGCTCAAATGTTTCTAAACAGCACTGTAAAAAAATGTTGTTTCAACTTAAACAAGTACGTGTGTTGCCTTAATTTTAAGTTTAGTCAACTTGAAGTGTGACAACTTGGATATTTGAGTTGACTAAACTTAACATTTCAAGGTAGCATTAACACTTTTTTAACTTGAAACATTTTTTTTTTTTTACAATGAGCAACATTTGGCTATTGGTTAAATTGTTAATTATGCCTTTTAATGCACTTTATAATGCGTTGTATGATCTCATGAATACTTGTCACTACAGTTATAATGCGTTATAATACTTTTCTATTCATTGAACACATCTTACAAAAGTATAATTCATTAAAACACAACAAACATTATCAAATTTAATGACAGGATTCCATTCGTAAACATCCCCACAGATGGACACTGGTGATGCCTTTGCAATTTTAAGATGATGCGAAATCGAACTTCATCCTGTTTGCTTTCGAAATAACT
>CM042259.1:44750060-44937560 GCA_023566225.1 Romanogobio albipinnatus | reverse complement strand
TGACGTCACGAGTGCCTCATTATCCGCCCAACACAGGAGGGATAATGGCGGCTGAAGCCAGAGGCCGTGTCCACCTGAGCGCTGGACATCACGGGCAGGGGAACCTCTGGTCACTGCTAGCGGAGGGTCATTAGGATAAGCAGCTTTAGCTGAGGCATTCCCCATGAGTTCACAAACATCCTCACCTTCATGTCTGAGGTGGTGGACGGCGCCCCCTACAGGTCAGGCAGGGCTCAGGAGTTTCACTCACAAATAAATGTGTGCAAACTGTAAACCACATTTAATTTTTATTCAATTTAAGGTAAAAAAATATCTTAAATTGTATAACAGAAGTCTTGGTGATTGTTTTAATTTGGAGATGGAAAACATCTATCTATCAGCTATCTATCTATCTATCTATCTATCTATCTATCTATCTATCTATCTATCTATCTATCTATCTATCTATCTATCTATCTATCTATCTATCAGCTATCTATCTATCTATCTATCTATCTATCTATCTATCAGCTATCTATCTATCTATCTATCTATCTATCTATCTATCTATCTATCTATCTATCTATCTATCAGCTATCTATCTATCCATCCATCCATTCGTTGTTCTATCTACCTATCTATCCATCCATCCTTCCATCCGTTGTTCTATTTATCTGTCTAGCCATCTCTCCATCCATCCATCCATTGTTCTATCTATCTATCTATCTATCTATCTATCTATCTATCTATCTATCTATCTATCAGTAATCTATCCATCCATCCATCTGTTGTTCTATCTATCTATTTAGTCATCTCTCCATCCATCCATCCGTTGTTCTATCTATATATCTAGCCATCTCTCCGTCCATCCATCCGTTGTTCTATATATCTATCATTCTATCTATGATAAATTGACATATAAAAATGATTAAAAGATTTTCTAAGCACAGGGCTTACAAAAGCACATTTGAGTGCAGTGGCACCAGCACCACTAAGTTTATTATAAAGTTAATGTAATCTTAAAATTAATATTGTTTTGCATTGTTTTTGTTAATAATTGCAGTTACCAATAATATCACATGTTTTTTATTGGAAATTTAACAGTGAAGCACTGAGCTAGAATTGATATGCAGATAAAATTATCTTTTACAACAACAGTAATGTGCAAAAACATAATTTTTATAGGGAAAATGTAAATATTCTACAGTTATTAAATGTACCATTGATCTTCTGTAGTCTCACACTGAACTGACCGACAGCTTCAGTGATTATAAAAGGGGCACGCTTTACTTGTTTTCTGGGTAATTCAGTCACAATTTGAAGAAAAGTTTGTTTTTCATGAGACTTTGTGAATGGAAATGGTCGTCAAATAAGTTATCCTCTGCCGCCATCTACTGGTTATAGTGGCCATTTCATTTTTTTTTTTTTTTTATAAAAGTGCTTGTTTGCCAAAAAGTGTTAGTTTTCATACATCATTAAACTTTTAGTTTTACAAATCATCACATTAAAAAGAAATAGCATTAAAATTGGATAATATATGAAGCGTTTAAGTGCTGGAAAAAGTGTGACGCATTTGAAAGCCCTTGAAAAGTGCTTGAATTTCACTCTCAAAAGGTTGTACGAACCCTGAGATGAAATAACAACATTTGACTATTTCTGCAACAATACCACGTGGTGTCACTACAGTAAATCATGGGGAATGTTTATGATTTGTGACTGAAACCCCTGATCTTTGCTCATGTCTCAACGTTTCTCCTGGTCTCCACGTCAGCTCTGTCTGATCTGATATCTGTGGTTTATAACAGAGAATTCTGCTCCGAACGCTTCCACTTGATCTCGCTGTTATTAATTGTGAATTCAAACGCTTTCTCACTGGATCTCCAGCTCTGTGTAGTAACCGTGTCATGTGATCGAGATCGGCCTGTGTAAACGAGTGGCTTGATCATTCTGTTCCGCTTGCCGTTGACGTTTCTCATATGTAACAGAAATGGCAGCTCTTATCAGTTGGGCACTGTGGTGGTGCACCAGTGCCAACTCTAACAAAATGTAGTCGCACCAGCAGGAAAAAAGGTCATTTGGTCACAGTCTGGAGCCCATATTGCAAATATATGCGTAGTTGAGCTTAGAGTCAATTGTTCTATATATGTGATCATAACACAGTGAAGCGTGACAAATA
Organism: Romanogobio albipinnatus; assembly: GCA_023566225.1. Lineage (NCBI taxonomy): Eukaryota > Metazoa > Chordata > Actinopteri > Cypriniformes > Gobionidae > Romanogobio > Romanogobio albipinnatus. The sequence continues at coordinate 44,935,405 of CM042259.1, read as the reverse complement.
GTTTATTACCAATCTTAATATGTTAACTTCCATAACACATGCTCTCTCTTTCTCTACAGCTTTGACGTGGACAATGGCACGTCGTCGGGACGGAGTCCCCTGGATCCCATGACGAGTCCGGGTTCGGGCCTGATCATTCAGGCCAACTTTGTGCACAGCCAGCGGAGGGAATCCTTCCTCTACCGCTCCGACAGCGACTATGACCTGTCGCCAAAGTCGATGTCCCGGAACTCCTCCATCGCCAGTGACATGTGAGCTCTCCAACATTTCAAATGTGCCATTCTCCCATTATCCTTTGCTTTATTTTAGGTCAGTTGAGTTTTCTTTTCTTCAGACACACTTTTGTTTCACAAAAGCACATAAAAATGAGATGCTTGTGTTGTGATTCATCATAATTTCATTTGTCCATGCAGCTATAAAAACACCCATTTCTTACAGTTTCCCCTGTCTAAAAAAAAAAAGTTAAAGAATATGATCTCATTTCTTAAAACAAACAAATCTACAGGTCGAAAAGGACCAATTAGCCGAACCCAAATTATGCTGATTTGAATCAGGTCCACATTTAGCGGTCTCATCCATTGATGACGTTGATGGTTCCCTGTTTGAGTGTGTGTGTATGTGTGTGTGTGTGTGTGTGTACATGGACGTGTGTGTGTGTGTGTGTGTGTGTTTACTGATGTTTACCTTAGTCTCTCTCAGTTTACATCGCTTTTCTTAAACACACAACGAGGAGAACAAAAGTCTTTATGAACACTATCATTTAAAGTTTGGGGTCTGTAAGATTTTAAAGGAATTAAGACATATGTGACCCTGGAGCTCAACACCAGTCCTGCGTCTCGCGGGTATATCTGTGAAAATAGCCAACAATTCACTGTATGGGTCAAAATTATCCATTTTTCTTTTATACCAAAAATCATTAGGATATTAAGATCATGTTCCATGAAGGTATTTTGTAAATGTCCTATCGCAATTATATAAAAATGTATTATTATTAGTCATATGCATTGCCAAGGACTTCATTTGGACAACTTTAAAGGAGATTTTCTCAATATTTCGATTTTTTTGCACTCTTAGATTCCAGATTTTTCAAATAGTTGTATCTCGGCTAAATATTGTCCTATTCTAACAAAACCATACATCAATAAAAAAAAGCTTACTTATTCGACTTTCATGTGATATATAAATCTCAGTTTTAAAAAAGATTGACCCTTATGACTGGTCCATGGTCACATATGTAATGTTACAAAAGATTTTGATTTCAAATAAATGTGACCTGTGCTGGCAAAATGAGTTGTAATAAGCAAATGTTCCTTCAAAATGATGTATGATTTGTTTCAATCAGACAGAATGAGCTACACCTGTCTGAAGTCGATGGAGACGCGTTTAGCTGTATACGTAAAAATGTTGTATCGTATCAGCGTTTCATCCAGACGGTATTTTTTTTAAAAACGGATCCCAGAGTGGATAAATCTGAAACTCATACTGGCCTGGCATGTATACTACATCGTTTTGAGTCGGTTTCAGTGGTTTCTTGTGTACACAGATATTTCTGGAGACGAAAGAAAAAAAGATCGGATAGGGAAAGCTCTGGCTTCGTGTGAATGTGAAAAAGTCGAAAAGTCGAGTTAAAGTTTTCTGATCCAAATCACCTTAAAATCCCTGCTAATAACGCCGGATGACTAAAGCAACGTTATCAGCAAGATGTTATCATTTCTCGTCTTTACCACCCACTGCAACTTATCCCAATGATGGAAATAAGCGCAGTTACAATAGCAAAATATGTGGGAGAGCGTTGCTAATATAGTGTGACTATGTTGTATTGCAATAGGTAACACTTCAAAGTCAATACCAAATCAAAAATAGTTAGCACATAATTTGTAATAGATTTAATGACAAAAATCTGTTTATGGTTACACTTAAAACATTTTTTCAGTAAAATATCCGAAAACCACTAGGCCAGTGTTATATATTTTATTTAATTATCACATCCATCAACATGATTTCTGCCCGAGTCCTACCCGATTCTTTCCCACCGGCTGTGATATGAAGACCACATGTCCCAAGATTCTGCGCTCACACTTGCCATCATCAAACTACGCCTTTGTTTTCAACAGGCCACCTCTAGCGGACGGAAAAGTTACATAGTGCAGCTTTAAAGTGATACCAAACTTGTACTGAAAGACAGTATCGTGGAGAAGCGAGCTGAGAATAACTGCAGTTTTCATGGACAAGGGAAAGCTACTCCTCCCGGACAACGCACAAATAAAGATACTTGTAGATGTTTAATTGCTCATTTGAGAACTGATTCATTTTTGTGAAGATTTTTTTCACTTGTTTTGCCTGTAGCTCGAAATGATCCCGTGTGCATTCCCGCTCATTTTGCCAGCACAGGTCAAATAAATGTTTTTCTTTCGATTCATCAAAGAATCCTGATAAAATATATCACTGTTTCCAGAAAAACTGAAGCAGCTCAACTGTTTTCAACACTGATAATAATCATAAATATTTCTTGAGCATCAAATCCTCATATTAGACTAATTTGTGAAGGATCATGTGACACTGAAGACTGGAGTAATGATGATAAATTCAGCTTTGATCACAGGAATAAATTACACTTTGCTATATATTCACATAGAACACAGCTATATTAAATTGTAATAATATTTCACAATTTTTACTGTATTTTTTATCAAATGAGACTCTTTCAAAAACATGAGAATATCTTACCGACCCCAAACTTTTAAACGCTAGTGTAAATATTACAGGAATATTTCAGGTGAAATCTACTCACCCTCATGTTGTTCCAAACATGTGACTTTCTTTCATCTGTGGAACAAAATTAGGATTTTTTTTTTTTTAAAAGGATATGCATGTTGCTCTTCAATCCAGAAAAATGATATGGTTGCTGGTGGACAGCCCAGGATTTAAGTCTCTGGAAATGAACCAATTTGAGATCTACTGTGAAAGCCATAGTGCTGGTGTTTTTTCTTCTTTTGAGGCAACCGTACACATAAATCATCAGGTTTGGAATGACATGAAGGTGAGTAGGTGATTTTTGGATGAGCTATTCCTTTAATATGACATTAATAAAGCCAAAGCAAGTAGCTAAAGTCACTGAAGAACCTGAGAGAGACTCAAATGACTCTTTAGTGGTTTAGCGCTGACCTCTTTAGAGACACGGTCGTTCATAACAGCTACTTCTCAAACCACAGAGGCAGAAGCAGCAGCGCTCTGTGTGTGTATGTGTGTGTGTATGTATGTGTGTGTGTGTTTGTCTGACAAACTGTGTCCTTATCGATAGGAATAACCACCTGCCGAGACCGGGCCTGGTCTCTCGGAGATCTGAGCCGGTTATTAGTGGAAAGTAAGTTCTGGTTCTGGTTCTGGCTCGCCTGTCCTAACGGCAGCTCCTGGCCTTGCTCTTCCTCAAGGAATGCTCTTGCTTGTCTAATTTGCATCACCTTGCTTCACCTGTAGACGCGGGCATCACGGTCTCACATGCATCGAGAACCCTCACCCACACCCTCACCACTTAATGCGCAGAATGACAACCAAATCAACCTGGCACGCAAACCTCGAGGGATGCAAAAGAGCTTCAATTTTCAGGTTGATTTGATTGGTTGAAGATTCTGGGCATTAAACCCTCTGTGTTTTGTAAGAGCGTATAGGGCAACGTTATGAAAGATATCGCATGGAGAAGACGGAGTTCGGATGCCGCTTGTGGCTTGGATGTGTGTGAGTGTGTGTTTGTCTCCATCTTTGCCATGATCCCGCATTGCATGTGACACTGATAATAGCAGTTTAGAGGTGCACATGTGACTATTATTATTATTTCCTCCAGCCACCGTGAATGCATACGCTCTATTGTGTCGCCTAATGTAATGTTCCTCAGTAGATCGATCTAATAAGCAAAACAATGCTTGACATTTAATAGAAATAGACGCTTTGTAAAGCTTTACGTCAAATGCTGAAGTTGATTAATTCGATTTTGGTCTGCAGTCGTCACATTTAAACCTGCCAGCACCCCAAAATGATCATATGTATATTGCAGGAAGTATTTCCATATGCTCACAATGCTTTTAGGAAACGCAACCCTGTGCTTTCATTGCTTTGAAACCCAGTGAGCTGCCTGCTGCCTACATAGGGAGCTGCCTTCTTAGACGGACCCTCATAAGGGACTGATCTAGAGCGCTTTACGTTGTTGCACAATTGATTTCTGTCGCATTTTGCATTAGCATTTTGCCAAGCTATTAATTCTATGCACAAGCATAGTGTAAAATATTTTGGATGATTATTTTATATGAATATGTGAAATATTACTTTTGTATTATACTTGAATTAGATATATACTTATTATGCTTAGATTATCCCCGATATAGCCCGAGCCTGAACTTGACCTGACCCGACCCGTGGGCCGATATTTCCCGCCACTATCTTCGGGCCGGGCCCTTGATCAAGCATTTCTGTTTTTTTAATCATTACTTTATTAGCCTAATTGGGTGGGCAGAAAGCTATGCCATAATCAGAAATAATATATGTTTTTTTTAGCAAAGTAAGAACTAATACTACAACTAAGAAACAAATGTGTACAAGTCAGGATTAGTCAAAAGATGCGTGTTAAACTCACAGCACATGCAGTGATGAAGCGTGCAGGACCGCTCTGAGACGCCAGTCATGAACTGCTCGCGTGAACACTGCGCTTTGCTTAACTATTTCTTTTCGTTTCGAATAGTTTTGTTTAAAAGTGGACATTTCAAGCTTTCTATGCACATATTTCTCATGTCTGTGAGGCAAGAAGCTGCTGAGTTTGGGTTTATTTATGAACCGTGCTCCAGTTCATGTGCAATGCAAGTGATCGCTCCCGCGCCTCCATGTCACGATTATTGTCAGCTATAGCCTAGTTGCTTCTTATTTATTAAATCCAGGCAATTGGCTGATGAAACATTGATTAAAATTAAGATACAATTTATACAAAACGAAATTCACTTTAAAGAAAGGCTTTCTACAAAACAAAACTTAATGAAGTGGTCAAAATCATTTCTGACCCACTCGCATCTTTGCAGTTTTCATAATCAGATGAAATTTTAAAATAACATTTAAAATTAAACATAAATATGAAACAAAATACATTGTTTAATGGCTACAACAAGTATAGTAGGCTACAGTACAGATAAATGTCATGTCAGAGGGATTTGAGCGAGCGTTGTTTTACTGGTGAGCGGTTCATGAGTGGAGCGCTGGTATAGAGTGCTGGCTTCACTCATTACAGGCTCGTTCTCGTCAGAACGGCCACGTATTAAAAAATGGTCGGGTTTAAATCGGGCTCGGACTCAATGTGCACGGGCTCGGGGAGGGTCGGGCTTGATTTTTTTTGAGCCGGATCTAAGATCCATTTGAAATGCATGTATTCGCTTAAATGTAAAATTAGTTATAGTATTTGCATGCTAATTCTCTTTTGGGAGCTTTGCATCTGAAGCACACTTGATGCCTTTATAGACAGCTCTCTAGGATTTGGAACAAGAATGCAACACAATAGCAGTGTAATTATGAATTATTGTGCAGTTGCATGACAAAACAAGCACATAAACAACAGGACGATCAAACAGCCCAGATCATTTGGCTAAAGCAAGTGGAACGGTGATGGATGATATCAGTGCACTTCCTGTCTCTGGCCTGATTTTTGCAAGCTCAGAGCGTTTCTCTATGTAACCCTGCACCAGCTCATGCATTATGTAGAGTCCCGAGGGACGGCGGACGCACGTTTTTGTTTCATTTTGCCAGAGAATCCATTCCCAAACCGGAATGGCAGGAAATATCATGTCTGTTCCCGATATTAGCTTCTACCGTCACAACTGCTCTTGAAGTTTTAGGCGTTCACTGGCCCTTTTTAGTGCACTTTCATTAATACTGTTGGAAAGTCTGATTCATTTTTTTGTTCAGATTTCAATAAACAGGTTCCTCTTATTTTTGACACATTTGGTTTTGTTCAGAATGATTCATTTGAGTCTTGAAACATACTCGCCTATGTGTTTTCTAGGTATGCAAGCTTGATTTTTGCATATTATTTCGCCCCAGAATATCAGAAAACTCATAACACAACTCAAGTACCTTTTGCATTCTCTTAGTTGCCACAAGGGGCGCTATAGTGAGTTTATGATAATCTTTCTTATATCTGCAACAGTTTGAAATTGATCTCCCTAAGAAAGCTGGTAAAAACCAGTTAAACTGATAATTGTAAATTAAAATGCATTATAATATTTGCAGATTGTTTGTTTGTCATGTGTTATACTTTCTAAAGGTGTAACAATAGATACGCATTATACTATATTATAACTTTGGTTATAATTATTCATATACAATGCATTATTTAGTGCATTACATGACACAATTAATGCATCAAAATTATTTTATAATTAGTGCTGTCGAAATTAGCGTGTTAACGCATGTAATACATTTTTTCAGTTTAACACGTTAAAAATATTGAACACATCCTTTTTTTCTGTCATCCTTAGGCTAGCATTATATTATAGGATCACGCTCTTATTCATGCACATGCTTATAAACCATTTAAGCTCCTTGAGAACGTGCATTCTGTGAATGTCCTGACTATGACACACACACAACGCACAGAAAGACGCGCACCAGTATCGAACGCACAGCGCACTAGAATCGAGTTCTCTTTCACACTTAAACAAACAATAACACATAATTATGCCAAAATGCCAGTATTGTGGAGTATTGAGAGCAGTATTAAATGAGTTAAATAACGTCTTAAATGAGTTGAGATAATGAGATGCGTGTGACAGCGCGTCAGATCCGCGTCATGTTCGGCAGCGGCAGATCTTAAAGTGACAGCAGCACTGATGATGTCTGTCATTAATGTTCATCAAAGGCAACAGAGAAAATTGTAGCTTTAATGAGGATTAATCTATATTTAATTCATAATTTATGCAGTGCAGACTGTAAAGTGTTGGATTCAATTTCTGTATATTTCCTGTTATGCTGCGTTCACACACCGAACGCGAATAGAGCGTTAAATTCGCGTCAAATTCGCGTCTATCACATCTAGTTGGACGCTTGAACATTTTGAATCCACTCGCGCGTCCACAGCTAATTTGACTATTTGGTATGGTAATTATATATTTGAGTACTGAGTAATATTAATTAACCTATATTTAATATAATATTATATTTAAGTGCTGAGACCATTTATACTAGACGTATAAATCGAGCGATTGAAGCGAAATAGACGTGCGATCGAGGCGAAAGCGGAAAGTGGGAGGGGCAAGTGCTAGTCGGTTGTCTGTTTGCAAGATGGCTGATGTTGATCGAGCATTCATCGAGAGAGTCACCGCTCTGTATTAGCCCTGGAGAGCAGAACAGCGGCGTAGGGGTCAGCGTCGCCGTACTTAGGTCCAACAGACCCTCCGGAGGCGTACCCAGTTTTTTGCGAGTTTCACCACTTGCTCCAGGAGCTGCGCCTGGATGACAGCCGCTTTCAGTGGTACTTCTGCCTGTTCCGCGCCCAGTTTGATGATCTGTTGTCCCACATTGGAGCGAGTATCGAGCGGGCAGTTCTGCCACCGTTTATCACGAGCAGGCTCCTGATTGGTCAGACGAGACATTCGCTTCAAATGCGTGAATGCACAAAAAACACCAAATAATAATCTTTCGCGCAAACTGGACGCGTGAATGAGCCGAAATCATGTCCATAGATAGATAGATAGATAGATAGATAGATAGATAGATAGATAGATAGATAGATAGATAGATAGATAGATAGATAGATAGATAGATAGATAGATAGATAGATAGATAGATAGATAGATAGATAGATAGATAGATAGATAGATAGATAGATAGATAGATAGATAGATCGATAGATAGATAGATAGTCGAGCTGTTTCCGTGAGTGTTTTCCACTGAACTCACGGCTTTGATAAGCGGCCCGCTGTCTGTCCATTTAGTTTTTCTGAAAGGTTTGGCAGTCTCAGCATAAGGAGCACAGAGCTCATAAATGGCCCACTTTGCCATTTGTTAGTTTTCCACTCTGTATAATGGAGTCAGCATCAGTCACAGTTATCTGGAGTTCACACACCTGACCTGGCCACTTTCATCTTCCTATGGCAGCAGGTTATTGCTTCTGCTGAAGCCGTGGCCTTGTGCTATGTTTAGTGCGCTCTGTTTGCGACACATGCAGTTGGACAGGAGCGCGTGATACGCTGCACACGCCTGCCGTGACCTTTTCCTCCCCGACGGCGTGTGGAAATGTAGCCGCCATGCATACATGCGCACACATGGACGTACAGACACACGGCATCATGCTGAACCGCAGGAGCGTCAGCGACACACACATGCTGAAGCAGACACGAGCCACGCGTGAAATCGGACGCTTCTTCAGCCTGCCGGATGACAGGCAGAGAGGGTACGTTTTGCTTCGTGCTGCTCCGGAGGACTCGTTCTGTGCTCAGAAACCCAGACGCGACCTCTCCCTCCTCCCAACAGATCTGGCATACTTCCTTCGACCCCTCCGCGCCGTAACCCCCACCGCTGAGACTAACAGCATGTTGTTGCTCTCGCCACTAACTGCATTTACGACGTGCAACAGAGCCTGAATGATAGAAAGGCAGACGGTTACAGGTCAGGTCCATCCACACTGACAGTGATTTACTTACTGTGGTTCCTACGTCATGGAAGCACTATAACAAAGTCCGATAGACTGTCATTTCTTTAATTATGCTCAACATTTAAAAAGTTTATCAGTTAGAATTTGTTTATTTTACAGTATGTGCACTTACAGTGTAAAGTAACAGATAAAAGTACTAGTAATATAAGGTTACTGCAGGGTTTAAGGTTAGGTTCAGGTTTAGTACCTAGTTATTTCTAATTACTATAATAAGTACACAGTACAGGACTGTAAAATAAAGTGCAGTTACACTTTATTTGACGGTGTCATTATTAAAGTGTAATTATATATTTAAGTACCAGAGCTGCCAACTTTTCAAAAAAGCTTAGAGTGAGATTTGGTGGGGCCAAGCAAAATTTTGCCGCGTACAAAGCAAAAATTGCAACAACAAAAAATAAAATAGATAATAATATTATATATATATATATATACAAAATGCATCTATATGTTGTAGGCTATATCCTATAGACACACACACACACACACACACACACACACACACACAATTTTAAAGGTCCCGTTCTTCGTGATCCCACTGTTCAAACTTTAGTTAGTGTGTAATGTTGCTGTTAGAGCATAAATAATACCTGTAAAATTATAAAGCTCAAAGTTCAATGCCAAGCGAGATATTTTATTTAACAGAAGTTCCCTTTCAAAGCCTACAGCGAACGGCCGGCTTGGACTACATCCTGGTACTTCCTTCATTAATGACGTCAGTAGAACAGACTAACCTCCGCCCACAAGAATACGCGAAAAAAGGGGGCGTGGTCTTGTTGCTGTCCCACGTGGAGAAGAGGACGTGTCGCGTGGAGAAAAGGAAGTGTTGCGTTTGAGTGTGTTTGTCGCCATGTCGTCGAGACGCTGTTATTTTCATCCCGGAGTCAAATCACCTTTGTTTGGCTTTCCCAGGGACGCTGTAGAGATCATTGAGCGCATACATCTCCCGTTAAGAGGCGTGACCTTTCCACGTGCGCTAAGCTGCGGTCAAATCACAACACGGGAACCGCTGGCACAATCAGAACTCGTTACGTATTTCTGAAGGAGGGACTTCATAGAATAAAGGAAGTCATCAGCCGTTTTTAGGACAGTGAGAACAGCGGTGTACAGATGAGTAAATTGTGTTAAAAATACTGTTTCTTTTACACGCGAAACATGAACACATGTTATATTGCACACTGTAAACACAATCAAAGCTTCAAAAAAACACGAAGAACGGGACCTTTAAAGCACTAGGCCTAGAGGCAAGGTTTTGTCTAAATAGAACAAATTGATTATACATCAACCTACAGCATACTTTTACAGGGAAGAAAAAGGAAAAAAAACTGTCTGTCCTGTCTGTTGCTCTTCTCTCTGTTGTGTGGTTCTTTTTTTGCTGTGGTTGATCTAAAAAAAACAGTGTTGTAGTAAAAACTACTTTGAGTAGTTAAGTTACATTCAAGCTACCCTTTTGAAAAAGTAGCTACACTACAAGTTACTATCAAAAAGGAGCTGGCTACACTTTTTTCTGTTTCTTTTTTTTTTTACAATGAGATTGTTACAAATAACTGAATAATTGTTAATGAAGAATGTTATAATATTTGGGGTTTTAAGCTTCATAGTGCAATGTAATTATGATTTCAAAGAGGGTGAATTCAGGGTTATTGGGACACTTTTCCCCAGTCATTTATATATATAAAAAACTGTCATAATCATTACACACAATACTCAAATATAGCCTATATCTCAAACTGGCTGCCAAAGTGCAAAATGGCTACACATTTAACATCAGTGCAAGAACAAAATGTATGCAAATCAACTTTGCGATGCTGTTTGCGAACGTTCGTTGGAACTATGGTTTCGGGAAACACGACTCGTTAAACTATGCTTATAATGACGGAACTTGTGACCATAGTTAGCGAACAACGCTTTCGGGAAACGCACCCCTGAGCGTCACAGCGCTCCACTTCGCTCATTACAGGCTCGTTCTCGTCAGAACCCAAAACGGAATGTAGCTTTAGGTCGCGCAACAACACCGTATTTATTTGCCCATTTATCTTGAACCCCCTCACCGAGAGCATAACTAATCGATCAACATGATCGGCTCTACATGTAGATCTATAGATAAAATCTTTCAGGCATTTGACTGACCGGGTTGACACTTCAGCGTGAGAAATCGAGTGTGTGGCGTGTGAGCGTGTGAAACCAATCAAATGCGTGTGTCTCACGGCCAATGCGTGAGAGTTGGCAGCTCTGAAGTACTGAGTAATATTAATTAACTACATGTACTTACTATAGGGTTAGGGTAGGATAAGGGTTTGTTTGAGGGTTAGTTGCATGTAATTATGCATAATTTATGGTAAGTACATGTAGCATATGTAACAAGGACACTGTGAAATAAAGTGTTACCTAAAGTGCCCCCTTTTCCTCTACATTTGTAAATTCATTGAAAACTTGTAGGAATTCATTGGTCAGACACCGATATATAACACACAGAATTATGCCAGTATTGTGGAGTATTCTCATAAGAGCAGTATTAAATGAGTTAAATAATGTCATGTCCTGCAGCGGCAGATCTTAAAGTCTAACGTGTACGCCACTGGTAATTACAATTTTTGGCCAATACCCGATAATTCGTTATATTTGAAAGCCGACAACTGATATATTGGCAGATAAATCTAAATCCAAATTTTTATATAATTTTTGAGAGTCTGATTAAAAAAACTGAAGTCGTGGACATGAAAATGATAACTGCGTCGAGCTGAAACTAGCACAACACACTTGCGTCTCGCCTGGTGTCACATTGCGCCGAGTTTTTGATAGGGCCCTTAAAGCCATGCCCCTAGTAGTTTTCCTTTTTTTTCCAATCATATTTCAAGCAATTCAAACCCATCACGGTGAACAGTGCACATCTAAAGTGTCTCAGCTGAAGGAAATTTATCAGCTTTAATATATCGAACAAATTTTCTTATTGGGCCGATAACGATAATATATAAAAATAAACATATATCGGTACCGATACCGATATGGTGGCTGATATATCGTGCATCCCTAGTTATAAATCAACTCATATTACTATGAGTTGATTTACACCTTTTAACGGATAGGAAAGACCTCAAACCTGCATGTGCACGTCTGACAGTTTAACACTTTTAAAGAGCTAATGAGGACTTTCACCAGGATGCTGAATAAAATCAAGATATATTTCACACCACAATTCCCCATCAGATCAGGACAGTGAGACAGGTAAAAGAAAACTGACTGAAAATGAGACCAGATCATGCGTAATGTGCTGCTGCCTAACTAGTGAACACTCCTGATGCCCGTCTAGACAGGGCATCTCCTAGTACTTGATGGAAATGTTGATGTTGAATCATTTTTATGATGCATCTCATCCAGTTGGTTTTCTATCATGTTTTGTCTAGTATCTTTGTGTGCACAATTATCATCACTAATGTTGCATAATCAAAGTCCCATGGAATTTAATTATTATACAGCGGAAATTACACTTTTCAAGTGACTTGGTGTGAGATCTTAGCAGCATGTGTGATGCTAACTGACAGTCTGACGGTGAGATGCGAAGGATCTGTAGTCGTACACACACTGGTAGTGAACATTCACTAGCACTGAAAGCGTTAATGCAAGCGTGTCCCTGCCTTGTTGTCTCTTGTCACACAGACAAACCATATCTCATTCCTCCCGAAGGACTAAACGCAAGAATATCATTGTGAATTTATTTGGAAAAATCTGCACTTTTATTGAGGATATGGTTCGTTTGTTATGACAAATGCATGCAACATTATAAACATGCGTATCATAGAGAGTCATGGTTTTCTTTGGCTTTGTAATTGAGGTGTGTGTGTGTGTGTGTGTGTGTGTGTGTCACGCTGCTGATGTCCTGACTTTGTCCGTTCTCTTGCAGTCATGGAGATGACCTCATCGTTACGCCGTTTGCACAGGTCAGTGACCCAGGAAGCAGTTCACGGTGAAACATCTCATCCAGTGAATACACTATCAGGCCCTTCTGCAGTGTGAAAGTCAACATGAAGCTGTTTTACTTCCGTATTCTACGATATTCAACGTGAAACATTGTAGGACGGGACTTTTATCCGTCATAAGCCGATCGGGTTATGAATATAAGAGTGCTGAAGAATGAAAATAAATAAATGATTTCAAAGATTTGTTTTTGGCATGCTTCACAACATGACAGAGAATGTACAGTGAGGAAAATAAGTGTTTGAACACCCTGCTATTTTGCAAGTTCTCCCACTTAGAAATCATGGAGGGGTCTGAAATTGTCATCGTAGGTGCATGTCCACTGTGAGAGACATAATCTAAAAAAAATAAATCCAGAAATCACAATATATGATTTTTTTAACTATTTATTTGTATGATACAGCTGCAAATAAGTATTTGAACACCTGAGAAAATCAATGTTAATATTTGGTACAGTTGCTTTTGTTTGCAATTACAGAGGTCAAACGTTTCCTGTAGTTGTTCAGCAGGTTTGCACTGCAGGAGGGATTTTGGCCCACTCCTCCACACAGATCTTCTCTAGATCAGTCAGGTTTCTGGCCTGTCTCTGAGAAACACGGAGTTTGAGCTCCTCCAGAGATTCTCTATTGGGTTTAGGTCTGGAGACTGGCTAGGCCACGCCAGAACCTTGATATGCTTCTTACAGAGCCACTCCTTGGTTATCCTGGCTGTGTGCTTCGGGTCATTGTCATGTTGGAAGACCCAGCCTCGACCCATCTTCAATGCTCTAACTGAGGGAAGGAGGTTGTTCCCCAAAATCTCGCAATACATGGCCCCGGTCATCCTCTCCTTAATACAGTGCAGTCGCCCTGTCCCATGTGCAGAAAAACACCCCCAAAGCATGATGCTACCACCCCCATGCTTCACAGTAGGGATGGTGTTCTTGGGATGGTACTCATCATTCTTCTTCCTCCAAACACGTTTAGTGGAATTATGACCAAAAAGTTCTATTTTGGTCTCATCTGACCACATGACTTTCTCCCATGACTCCTCTGGATCATCCAAATGGTCATTGGCAAACTTAAGACGGGCCTTGACATGTGCTGGTTTAAGCAGGGGAACCTTCCGTGCCATGCATGATTTCAAACCATGACGTCTTAATGTATTACCAACAGTAACCTTGGAAACGGTGGTCCCAGCTCTTTTCAGGTCATTGACCAGCTCCTCCCGTGTAGTTCTGGGCTGATTTCTCACCTTTCTTAGGATCATTGAGACCCCACGAGGTGAGATCTTGCATGGAGCCCCAGTCCGAGGGAGATTGACAGTCATGTTTAGCTTCTTCCATTTTCTAATGATTGCTCCAACAGTGGACCTTTTTTCACCAAGCTGCTTGGCAATTTCCCCGTAGCCCTTTCCAGCCTTGTGGAGGTGTACAATTTTGTCTCTAGTGTCTTTGGACAGCTCTTTGGTTTTGGCCATGTTAGTAGTTGGATTCTTACTGATTGTATGGGGTGGACAGGTGTCTTTATGCAGCTAACGACCTCAAACAGGTGCATCTAATTTAGGATAATAAATGGAGTGGAGGTGGACATTTTAAAGGCAGACTAACAGGTCTTTGAGGGTCAGAATTCTAGCTGATAGACAGGTGTTCAAATACTTATTTGCAGCTGTATCATACAAATAAATAGTTAAAAAATCATATATTGTGATTTCTGGATTTTTTTTTTAGATTATGTCTCTCACAGTGGACATGCACCTACGATGACAATTTCAGACCCCTCCGTGATTTCCAAGTGGGAGAACTTGCAAAATAGCAGGGTGTTCAAATACTTATTTTCCTCACTGTATATCATGTTGACTTTACACACTATTTCATATTAAAAACACTTTTTGATAGTATTTCATGTGTGGGCAAATGTTCCTGACTGTACAAGGTGAAATGTGAAAACTGAATGATGTGTTTTGCTCTGCTCTTGAAGGTGCTGGCTAGTTTGAGGACGGTACGGAATAACTTTGCAGCGTTAACCAACCTCCAGCAAGATCGAACGTCCAACAAGTGAGTGCAGTTGCACAGTGTCATGGACTGTTGTTGACACAAGCTGAAGAATCACCTGGTACTTTGACTGCCAGAATCAAATGTTCAGTCATGTGTAATGCTTTCTGCTTCCTTTGCACAGGCGATCCCCCATGTGTAATCAGCCTCCTCTCACAAAGGCCTCCTTCACAGGTGAGATGTTTCCCTATTGGTTGGTTATTCCTGGAATTTAAAGGGTCATGAAACCCCCAGTTTCAGCACCAGTCAGCTCTCATCACTGCGTGGGCGTGGGAAACTGAAAACACAGCAACTTTTGAGGCGTCTTTATGAGCCGTTTGATGAGTTAAAGAGCCGTAAAGACGGTTACACTCACAGAACGCATTTGTGTCAAAGACTCAGGATCTATTGAAGAGAACTTGTGCGATGTAGAAACTCCTACAAACTCATTTTTGATCCATTAATGCATCTCACAGTTTGAATCGAAAATCCACGTGTGCTGTCATGAATAATTAAGTGAGGCGTCTTCTCATTGGATGACGCGCAGTCTCATGAATAATTATGGGACACTGATGAGTCAATGATATACTACTATAGTACACACGAAGACGGAAAAAGCTTACAATAATCTCGTTTTCTTCTACAGTTAAATCTAATGAATGGTAACATTCCCTGCATCCCAATGTCCATACTATCCATCCTAAATAGTAGGTGAGATTATAATAAGGGTAACACTTTACAATAAGGTTGTATTAGTTAACATGAACTAACCATGAACAACACCTCTGTTCAGCATTAGTTCATCTTTGTTAATGTTAGTTAATATAAATCCAGCTGTTCATGGTTGGTTCATGTTAGTTCACAGTGCATTTTAATAATGCATTAGTAAATGTCGAAATCAACATTAACAAAGATAAATAAATGCTTTATAAGTTCATTATTAGTTTGTGTTATCTAATGTTAACTAATTAACCTTATTGTAAAGTGTTACCATAATAAGGGTGTCCCAAAGCATAGTAAGTCCCCGGATTGTCTACTATTTCCGGTATATTTTCTAAGTGTGGAACAGTGCACACTATAAAGGCTAATATTGCCCACAAACCATTGCACATTGGAGGAGGATTTGTTTCAGAACTACAAACACGAGTAAAAAAACGACAAAACATGGCGGATATGAGAGATTTAGATAAAGGTTTGAGTTAATAATAATCAGTTTAACCTGATCCGTTTTATATTTCATCTGCAATAACAATGTGGACTTTTATAAAGATCCGATAGGCCATTAACTTGCATTAATATGAGAGTCTCGGGATGAAAGACGCGCGACTGCAGATCAATGCGCTGCTGGATTTCTCTCCCATATGGGAGGAAAATAAATGATATGTGGAAGATTTTAACCGTTGATTGACAGGCCAGTTTACAGTGACAGGATGCGACGGAGAGCAAAGACGCAGTTGTATGACGTGATAGTACGTCCCAAAGCTCGCCTACTCTTCTGCTACACACTCAAAAGTATGTACATACTTTTAGGTCGTAGTATAAGTAGGCGAATTGGGACGCAGCAATTGTCTTCTATGATGTTCAACACCCTAGTTTAGGGTTTCATGACCCTTTAAGTAAAATTTTACTTTGATTTTAAACCAAATCAATATGAGTCTAAACTTTGTATTTCACTGTGTATTTCTCTCTTGTGATTTATTAATATTGAGCATAATGAAATATCTGATTGCTGACTTTAGTGTTTGAGCACAGTTTGAGATCTCTTTCAGTAAACTGGGGTGAAGCATCTGAGGAAACAATGTCTCATTTGCACTCGATTTAATGGAGATCCGCTCCTGTTGGCTGTGTTCAGTGGTGTAAAGTATTTGAGTGAATGTAATTAGTTAGTGTACTTAAGTATCTTTTTGGCTACTTTGTAGTTGTACTGAGTATCAAAGATATTAGCAACTTTTACTCTGTACTTGATTACATTTTTGAACGAGTAAATGTACTTTTTACTCCAGTACATTTGTGTTGAGTAATGCAATTACACATTACATTTAGCATGGCACCTAACTGTTTCTGAAGCAGTTTGTTTCTGCTATAAAGAAGCGATATCGCCATCTAAGGGCATTGAAGGTACTATATCTTGTGCGTTTTGCCTTTACTCACCCAAACATGTCAACAAGGCTACTTTAGATGAATGCGAGTGCATTAGCAGGGAGTTGTAGCCTAGAAATCTAGAAAGGAAGATGTGTTCGGAGTTTTGCCGACCGGATACGGCGAAAGTTTAATCTATCAACTAACTCTGCTTCACCTTCTTCGTTGCTCTGGTTGGTTGTAGCGCTATCCTATTGCGTGCAGAGGGAATCTGAAAGACAATGGGGAGTTCCCAGACCCAACATCTTGATGTGGGTACATCCGTTACGCACGAGTGGTGCTTTTTGTGCATTCACGCGTTTGAAGCGAATTCGTAAAAAAAATGTAACTGCCGTCAATTTGCGCCGCGTTAACCAATCAGGAGCCTGCTCGCTGCGGTCACGTGGTGAAGTGACGTGATGAGAAACCCCACATAATTTAAAAACACTACTATTGTGTCACAAAATTTAGTTTTAAGACTTTTTCAGGTGAGAATGTAGTTGTTTAAAGCTCAAATCTGTGGTTTAATTACAAAGAGAGCGCCTATTTCTTCCCCGTATAATCTTGTGTTTGTGGAGTTGTGAGCTCCAGTGGATCAGTGGCGCTCAGCGCTCATTAACCCCGGCGAGAGCAGCCTTTCCTCGGCCAGTCCTTCTGGCGTCTGGCGCTGGCTCTGATGTCTCTGTAGTGGTTAAACATGAGATAGAATTCCTCTTGTGTTGATCTAACGGCCGATCTTTGGTGTCATGAATCTATCATTTGCTGTCTGCCAAATCGTTTTGACTGAGGGCAAAGAGAAGTTTCTAAACTTTATTTTTTTAGGATATTTAAATATACATGCAGTGAAGGTAATGTAGGAGTTGCCTGGACCACATTTGTGTGACTATTAATATTTAATATATTTTTTTAATGAAAATGAAAAGAGGCCGAGTGGTGTTTTATGACATATTTCTCCTGGAGCGCCTCGAACCCGCATCTATTACGCTTCAAACGCACGACATATACGATTCAAAATGGTCAAGCGTCCAACTAGAGCCGCAGCAGATGCGATGTTGACGCTCTATTCCCGTTTGGTGTGAATGCAGCATGAGGGAGTGGATGAATCGCAGGTGTCTGATTTATGAGATGAGTTCATGACTGCAGCCGCTGATGAGGCTGAAACCAGCACATCCAGTGCAAGAAGGCTTTGACTATTTCATTTTACTCGCTATATTGACGAGACCTTTTTGAACAATATTGGTTTACTTCTGGCCTTTTTGTGCACTTGAGCTTAACTGAGACTTGAGAGTTTGTAGACGTTTAAGAGGCTGTTGTGTCGATCTTGATTTATTGCAGTATTGAGGTGTTCAGTTTTATTTTGATTTTATAAATACAAATCAATAGTTTCTTATTTTCACTGGTATGTCTCTCAGGTGTCGAGGACTAGTGCATTGTTGAGCTTCAGTATGAGTAAAATACTTAAGTACTGTCAAAATCAGATCATTTAAAGGGGTGGTAAAGCACACTCTTTCGAAGGCTTGATTGTGTTTGTGGGCTGCACTGTAACGTGTTCATGCTTCGTTTTTAAAAAATTGCATTATTTTTCATATATTTGACCTTTATTCTACACTGCTCTGTCCCTCCTTGTAAAAACGGTCTGATGGTTTCCGGGTTGTATGAAGCCGGTCCCTCAAAAATACACAATGGGCTCAGATTGGTTAGCTGGCCCAGTGTGTTGTGATTGGCTAACCGCCTAGTGCACGTTTGTCGGAAACGTCACGCCCCTTCCCTTCACCGGTAGCCTGTGCTTTGGGTAGTACAATGGCGTCTATAAAACCATACCAATTAGAGCCCCAATCAGACCCAGACAATTTTAGTGAAGATGATCGAGCAGAACCTGTTCAGTCCTCAAGAGTAAAGACTGCGGATCTATAGTGATCGCTACTGAATGGCGCCGTTACTTTTGTATTTTTAGAACGATTATAGCCAAATATCTGTCGCAAGAACGAACACTAAACATTGCTTTACTATAGTAGCCAAATCAAACACAGAACCATGTTCAGCATGCCTGTGGATAAACAATACATAAAAGCTCTAATCAAAGAATAATTTACACTAATGCCAAGTTCACTGTTGAGATTTAAAAAAAAGTTTGTAACGTTAGGTGTTTGTCGGATAACGTTAAGTATGAATGAGCATTTAACAAACTGGTTTGCAGAGCCAAATGAGCGTTGTCATCTGTACTTCCTTGCTACAACGTACAATTAACAATACGAACTATTACAGGAAAACACATCGACGAAAAATAAATCACACTTACAGGTTGTGGCGCGTAAACAGCTTCTGTTTTTAAACCCATCTTTCAGGACAAGCCGTTGTGCGAATCCTGCATTGAACTCGTGAAGATTGTGGAAGCTTTCCTCCGTGAAATGTCGCGCGTGCCCGTCTCACACTGGCAGTGTGTGTCTCGCGCAGCTGAACCGCGGCTCGTGTATTGCAAATACAGACGAATATTGTCCATTATGTCACATTTTCCGGTCTTCTCCTCCGACCCCTGTCTGTCTCGTGCTTTGATTTATGATGGGCAGCATATATCTGCTGCAAATGCGACCGTGTTCCCCTCTGTCTCATACACACATGCATATAACATGATGTTGTGTGTTAAACGCACTGCAACACACCCCCGTCCTTAGGAAGGCTGAACAAAGTGGACCTGCAATCCGGATGAAAATAACAGCGTTTCGTCGGCATTGGCAACAACACTCCAGCCTACTAACTAGCCTACCACAACAAATATACAAAATTACCTCGCCCCCCCCTTATTTCATATTCTCAGAGGAGGGGTTTATGTAAATATTGGGGCTGGTGATGTCAGAGACCCTGGAGGAATGTCTGTAGTCCCTAGCGGCCGTTTGCTGTAGTCCTTAGAAATTGATTTCTTTAAAAGCAAATATCTCCCTTTGCTTTAAACTTTGAACGTTGTAACTTTGCAGATGTTGTTTATGCTCAAACAGCAACATTACACACTAGCTGAAGTTAGAAAAGTGAAATCATGGTTTACCACCCCTTTAAGAAGTTGGAATTGGTGACTTGTAACTTGTAATGGAGTCATTTCCACTGTAAGGAATCTGTACTTTTACTCAAGTATGGTTTTATGGTTGTGTTGGATTCAGTTCTCTCGATCAAACCTGTCATAGCAGGAGGAAACCTCTAGGGAGCGACAGACCTCCTTCCATCCACGCAGGAAGCACTGCAGTCTTGCAATGCACATTTCTACATTATTGTAGAAAACATGGACATCTAGCCTTCTCAGAAGATTGCTGTTATGGAGGATCAACTCGCTATTAAATACCAATAGTTTTGAAATGAGATGCTTATCAAGCACACAAACACTACTGGTCAAAAGTAAAAAAAAAAAAATATTGGAAAGAAATCTTCTGCTCACTAATGCTGCATTTTATGATTTAAAAAAATACAATAAAACATTAATATTGTGAAATATTACATTTAAATCATCTGTTCTCTATGTGAATATATAGTAAAGTGTAATTTATTCCTGTGATCAAAGCTGAATTTATCATCATTACTCCAGTCTTCAGTGTCACATGACCCTTCACAAATCACTCTCATATGAGGATCTGATGCTCAACAAACATTTATGATTATAATCAATGATGAAAACAGTTCATATTTTTGTGGAAACCGTGATAAACTACCTTTCAAAAGTTTGGGGTAAGGATGTTTAAATTGATCAAAAGTGATCATGATAATAATAATAATGTTACTTTTGAGTAAAAAAGCCTGAAAAATCAAATGTATCATGGTTTCCTCAAAAATATCAAGCAAAATTGATGATAATAATAAGAATCATCATTAATAACTGAGCATCAGATCCTCATATGAGAATGATCAGTGAAGGGTCATGTGACACTGAAGACGATGATAAACTCAGCTTTGATCACAGGAATCAATGACACTTTATTATATATTCACATAGAGAACAGATGATTTACACTGGAATGATATGTCACTGTTTTTGCTGTGAGTGCAGCTTTGTTGAGCAGGAGAGACATTAAAACTCTTATTTATTACAAACATTTGTCCAGTCGTGTAGGTCTGATCTGTGTAGAGAAGTAAACATAACCTGCTCTGACACTGGTCAATCTCTCACCCCGTTCAAAGCTGATATTAATAGACGCGGCACAGCTGGCAGCCCATCAAAACTGACACGATACTCGCATAAACACGCCATCTCGCTTTCATGCTCGGCCAGTGTGGGAACACACATGCCAGCGCAAGACCAGTCCGTCAGTCGAGATGCTCCCATCACAGTCATAAACGTACACACATCTGCATTTGAGCAGGGAGAATAAAGCCCCAGAATCAGTTGCCCATTATTACCTGCTTCCATGTCTGGCTCCGCCCCTTGCTTTCTAAGGATCCGACAACGGTTGCCTGGCAACCCGACGTCGGCTGGCATAAGCATGCGAGGATGACGCGCTGATCTCATGAGAATGTCCTGGTTTCAGCGCTGAATGTGGCGTGAGGTGATCTGAAGGTGTCTGCGTCAGCCCGAGGCTTCTGTTTCCCGCCATCACTGGAGAGTCTTGTGTATTTCTAGACTGCTGACCCACTGACGGCTGACATTAAGGGCTTCTCAGAAAGCGCTGGGCAGGTGCTGGCTCTGAGTGATTTACCTGGAGAGCTTCACACATCTCTGACCTGTTTGAGGAACTATATGTGTCAGGTGTTTACCACAGAGATTTGAATGTACACACACAATAGATGAAACATCAGGTTTGGGCATTTCGGAGCAGGTGGAGGATGTCATGATCAGTAAATGTGGGTTTACCTGGCGTTTACATATACGGTAGTTTACTTGAGTTCTTTAGCCAATGGTTTTTGATAGAGACCTTCATTGTATGATCAGCATCATCACAGTGTCACATGATCCTTCAGAAATCATTCTTGATTTGCAGGATTTGCAGCTCAAGAAACAATAATAATAATTAGTGCTGCTTGATGCTTGTTTTTCAGGATTCTAGTGCTAGTTCAAAAGAACAACTTTTATTTTAAATAGAAATATTTTGCAACACAAATTTATTTTGTCACTTTGGGGGGAAATAAATACAAATATATATATATATATATATATATATATATATATATATATATATATATATATATATGATGTCCGGCCAAGGAAAATTGTCATCTTCACCCTTTAAAGTGTGTGTGTGTGTGTGTGTGTGTGTGTGTACAGTGAGGAAAATAAGTATTTGAACACCCTGCTATTTTGCAAGTTCTCCCACTTGGAAATCATGGAGGGTCTGAAATTGTCATTGTAGGTGCATGTCCACTGTGAGAGACATAATCTAAAAATAAAATCCAGAAATCACAATATATGATTTTTTAACTATTTATTTGTATGATACAGCTGCAAATAAGTATTTGAACACCTGTCTATCAGATAGAATTCTGACCCTCAAAGACCTGTTAGTCTGCCTTTAAAATGTCCACCTCCACTCCATTTATTATCCTAAATTAGATGCACCTGTTTGAGGTCGTTAGCTGCATAAAGACACCTGTCCACCCCATACAATCAGTAAGAATCCAACTACTAACATGGCCAAGACCAAAGAGCTGTCCAAAGACACTAGAGACAAAATTGTACACCTCCACAAGGCTGGAAAGGGCTACGGGGAAATTGCCAAGCAGCTTGGTGAAAAAAGGTCCACTGTTGGAGCAATCATTAGAAAATGGAAGAAGCTAAACATGACTGTCAATCTCCCTCGGACTGGGGCTCCATGCAAGATCTCAACTCGTGGGGTCTCAATGATCCTAAGAAAGGTGAGAAATCAGCCCAGAACTACACGGGAGGAGCTGGTCAATGACCTGAAAAGAGCTGGGACCACCGTTTCCAAGGTTACTGTTGGTAATACACTAAGACGTCATGGTTTGAAATCATGCATGGCACGGAAGGTTCCCCTGCTTAAACCAGCACATGTCAAGGCCCGTCTTAAGTTTGCCAATGACCATTTGGATGATCCAGAGGAGTCATGGGAGAAAGTCATGTGGTCAGATGAGACCAAAATAGAACTTTTTGGTCATAATTCCACTAAACGTGTTTGGAGGAAGAAGAATGATGAGTACCATCCCAAGAACACCATCCCTACTGTGAAGCATGGGGGGGGGGGGGGGGTAGCATCATGCTTTGGGGGTGTTTTTCTGCACATGGGACAGGGCGACTGCACTGTATTAAGGAGAGGATGACCGGGGCCATGTATTGTGAGATTTTGGGGAACAACCTCCTTCCCTCAGTTAGAGCATTGAAGATGGGTCGAGGCTGGGTCTTCCAACATGACAATGACCCGAAGCACACAGCCAGGATAACCAAGGAGTGGCTCTGTAAGAAGCATATCAAGGTTCTGGCGTGGCCTAGCCAGTCTCCAGACCTAAACCCAATAGAGAATCTTTGGAGGAGCTCAAACTCCGTGTTTCTCAGCGACAGGCCAGAAACCTGACTGATCTAGAGAAGATCTGTGTGGAGGAGTGGGCCAAAATCCCTCCTGCAGTGCAAACCTGCTGAAAAACTACAGGAAACGTTTGACCTCTGTAATTGCAAACAAAGGCTACTGTACCAAATATTAACATTGATTTTCTCAGGTGTTCAAATACTTATTTTCCTCACTGTATGTATGAATGTATGTATGTATGTATGTATGCGTGTATGTATCTATGTGTGTATGTATGCATGAATGTATGTGTGTATGTATGCATGAATGTATGTGTATGTATGTGTGTATGTATATATGCATGTGTGTATGTATGTATGTATGTATGTATGTATGTATGTATGTATGTATGTATGCGCGTATGTATCTATGCGTGTATGTATGCATGAATGTATGTGTGTATGTATGCATGAATGTATGTGTATGTATGTGTGTATGTATATATGCATGTGTGTATGTATGTATGTATGTATGTATGAATGTATGTGTGTATGTATGTATGCGTGTATGTATGCATGAATGTATGTGTGTATGTATGTATGCGTGTATGTATGTATGCGTGTATGTGTGTATGTATCTATGTGTGTATGTATGCATGAATGTATGTGTGTATTTATGTATGTATGTATGCGTGTATGTATCTATGCGTGTATGTATGCATGTATGTATGTGTGTATGTATGCATGAATGTATGTGTATGTATGTGTGTATGTATATATGCATGTGTGTATGTATGTATGTATGTATGAATGTATGTGTGTATGTATGTATGACATATTTTAGCCAGACTGTCATACAAAGAAATTATGAACACGTGCACAAACAAGAGAGAACCAACAAAATATTAATATCTGATTATGTTGTAGTCAATGAATGTTTACATGCCCCCTCATAATGCGATTATAATGGGATTTTGGCAATATTACGATTAAACTTTACCTCATGTAACCATAAGCGCATTAAACTATGTGGCGTACGCCGATTTTAATCGCAATAAACAGGCATATAAACACCTTAATCGCATTATTACTGCTCTGACCAAAGTGCACATGTGCTCGGTTCTACACGGATGCTGTGTGTTGTTCACACAACTTCATGAATGAACTCATCACTCTATTCTGAAGTGTTCTCCAAATCGCTAAACTCGCTGCACAGTCTCTGCTCTGTATCTTCATCAAGGGCATGATGAACATGACGAAAGCTGGCAATGTTCATCACTGCGCCGGATAATATCCAGTACGTCCATAAAAATGTATTTTGAATTTGATGTCATTAAAACAATGTCTGGTAATATGCGTACTGTATGCCTAGTGAGGTATAACCGTACTCATTAGCAAATAATCCGAATAATGAAAATTGCATGTAAACTGGAGTGAAGAGTTCTGCTCATGTCATGTAATCAACAATCTTACTCTGATTATAAGAAATAATCGCATTATTAGTGCACATGTAACCGTAGTCAATGTGAGCTTTTTGTTTTTCTATGCATTTTTTTGGCATAGTAAAATAAAACCTGTAGCTGTTTGCCTTTTTTGCCAAATAATTTTGTCAGATAAATACCATAACCAATATTTAAAAGATATAAAATATTTTCCTCATATGTTGTTGGTTTAATGGAACTTTTAGGGTCATAAAAGACAAAAATCCCTTCCGGACATCACTTTCGACCATTTAAATATCCCGTCAAAGGAGGATTCTAATAATTGGCAACTATTTTGATTGACCTAAAACGAATTTAGCATATTTTTTTACACACTTTATATGTAGTGTCGAGTGTGCAGTGCAGTGTGTTGTGTTGTGTAATCCAGTCCGGAGTTTGCCGTTAGCCCTGTCCTGCTCTCAGTCACAGCAGCTTCTGAGGGGCCGGCCTCTGGTGTCGCACTGAACACAAGAAGAATGCCATTGACGTCAGAGGAGATGTTGTCAGCAAGGACAGTGGACCCCTGCTCTTGAATTCTGCTCCGAGTGATTGGACAGACGCTTGAGAAGCGGGCTAAAGATATGGGGGGGGTGGGGCGGAGAGAATGCCACACATGATGTGATCCTTTCCCCCATTTTTCCTTTTTAAACCTGCATTTTCTCCTTTGTATGGGGCTAGTGGGTCACCCTGCTGCGTTTCCCAGTCCCTTGAGTTATGACAGAGAAGCTGCTGCTGACCCGTGCGTGAGGTTGGGCAAACGCTACAGCGCGTTTCTCTAAAGGTTGCCCTGTAACAATAGCAGCAGATCCTGTGACCGCTGAAGCGCGTGTTGTGATTGTGTCACGCTTGTTTCGATGAAAGATTTTCTTGTAACTTTAGCACGGCCCTGTGTAACTCAATACACACCAGTATGGGTTATTGTGTATCTGAACATATGCGCGTCCTGTGACGCAGGTTCAGGTTTTAAACTGCACCGCCTTGACATAATCCAGGATCATGAGAGAAAAAATGAAGTCTTGCCCTGGACGGATGGGCGACTGCATCAGTCCCATAACGAGGATTAATTTTCCGTGGTAATCTGCGTAGATTGACGGTCACGTAATCTTTGAGCATCACAGTGGATGTCGGGTTGGCTGCGCTGGTAAAGTAAACAACCTCCCAGGAGCATTCTGGGACATGAAAGAGCAGTCACTATCTCAAGCAATCTGTCTGTCAGGAGGAAAGCGACCTCTCCCATCTTCCCCCAGTCTGATGCTAATCGCTCTCCTGTGGATGTGGGTGTTTACCGCACGTTTACTCACTTTGCTTTTGCTTTAGAGATGTATCTACTATTTCTTTTAGGGCATCTTTGGCCAATATGACTGATAACCGAGAATCTTTGTTTTAGACGAGAACTGGCGATAATGACCAATATTGTTATTAAAAAAATACAGATATGAAATCACGGTAAAAAAAAATGCAAGCCTTTTGTTTTTTTTTTAAGATTTACGCATTTCAATTAATAGTAAAATTCCATCAAATTGAATTATCCTTACGCATGTTCAATTATTCGATCAACTGGATGGAATTTTACTATTAATTGAAATGTGTAAATCTAAAAAAAAAAAGTCTTCAATGTTTTTTTTGTGCACTTCACATGCAAATCAGGCATCAAATGTTATAAAAAGACCGTATAAAAATAATAAATGTTTCATACTTTTGAAACATGGAATTAAAAAAGAGATATTAGTTTAAAATATGTTTATAGTATCAGCCTTATCAGACTGATATTGATCATTTTTACAACCAAAAAAATTTATTAGATATGATTACTTATATTTTTCTTGAGGCTATAATGATTTCTGAAGGATCATGTGACATTGAAGACTGGAGTAACGATGCTGAAAATTCAGCTTTGCATCACAGAAAATATATATATTTTAAAGTATATTAAAATTGAAAACCATTATTTTAAATTGTAATAATATTTCACAATATTACTTCTTTTTTTTTAACAAATAAATGCGGGCTTGATAAGCATAAGAGACTAAAAATAGTAATGTTTTGACCGGTGCTGTATGACACATTTAAATTAAATATATTATACATTATTATACATTTCATATGCAATATACTAACACATGTTGTGGTTAATCAGATGTTGTGTAACTCTAGCCCTGACATGAGCAGGACAGAACTGCAGCATGCATGTTTAATACACAGAAATAAATCATATTTGAAAGTATATTAATTTAAATAGTAATAATATTTCGCAATATTACTGCAGGGTTGATGAGCATAAGAGACTTCTTTCAAAAACATTAGAAATAGTAACTGGTACTGTATACGACACACGCAAGTTTAAATTAATACATTAATACACTTTTTTTGTTGTGGTTAATTTGATCAGATGTGGTGAAACTCTAGCCCTGAGCCGTGTCATGTATAAGACAGAACTGCAGCATGCATTTTTAAACACATTTGTAACAGAGATCCGGGCCGTTTCTGCTGACAGCAGTGAGTCTCGGCTCCTGCTCCTGCTCCGATCCACACCTTGCATGTCTCTCTCTGCGTCGTGCTCTCCAGCTCTGTAGGTTTGTGGTTTCACAGGAAGCCGCTCATGTTTGTGTAAAGCAATGCCTCCCATGTCGTGTGTGTGTAGCTGAGGTGCTGCGCCGCTCTCTCACTGTGTCGCTTTTTTTTT
This sequence comes from Romanogobio albipinnatus, assembly GCA_023566225.1. Taxonomy (NCBI): domain Eukaryota; kingdom Metazoa; phylum Chordata; class Actinopteri; order Cypriniformes; family Gobionidae; genus Romanogobio; species Romanogobio albipinnatus. The sequence continues at coordinate 44,908,021 of CM042259.1, read as the reverse complement.
TACGACTGTGGATATCGCTCTCCAGGAACGCTGCTTCTGGATATCTCTGACTAAGGGGGCTTTGAAAGCCGGTGGGAGGTGCTGAGGGGGATCCTTTGCATTTGCTCTCTTTTGTCATGAGACGTCAGTTTAAAGACGTCCTCTGAAGTTCATGGACCTGTGGAGGAGACTGATTATAATCCGTGCGGACTTGTTATAGCAGCTCGCTGGGAATCAGTAGAAGCAAAGGGATTCTCCGTGCTTGTATATGTGTGTGTTCTGTTTTCTAGGAGCATGGGGCTCTGGTGCGCTCTACACCGGGAGCCCTGCACGGCTGGACTGACAGCGGTGTGACTCCGTTTTATTGCGTCAACCGGATCGGGAGTTTTTAGAGGGCAGCTCGCGTTTGATCCTTTTCAGCACAGCATGAAGAGTCACCCATGTGGACATCCCAGCATGGCTGTCTACGATGTGGACGATGTCCGGGAAGCCTCGGCTAGCCCGGTCAAACGCCTCAAAACTGATCACCCCCTTCCCTGTCTCCCTCCAGAGGAGGCCTACCAGAAGCTGGCCACCGAGACCCTGGAGGAGCTGGACTGGTGCCTGGACCAGCTGGAGACCCTGCAGACCCGACACTCCGTCAGCGAGATGGCCTCCAACAAGGTGAGTCACCGTTAAACTTACCGTGGTGTTTCCCACTCGGGAGTTTACGGGCTTCCCTTGACTTAATGTCATTACTGCCGCCCAGGGGAGCTCAGGTAATTGGTGTGATTTGGCAGGGCTGTTGGCTCACAGACGGGAGACGTTATCAGGTAGCGTAGAGCCAAGATGGCTGCCCCGGGGGGGGTGCGATTTCAGGGATACACACACACACACACACACACACACACACAAGTCATGTACGTGCAGGATTGTGAGTCAGGCTGCTGAAGGGATGTCCATCACGCGATACAAAATGCTTGTTGCTCCACTGTGTGAGTATATCTGGGGTCTGTTTATGCGTGCGTGCGTGTGTGTTCCCATGCTGGACTTTAGTCGGACTGAAGCATCATTGTCATCAGAACCGTGGGTCTGTTCTTGTGGGAGGTCAGATCATGTTTGGCATTGCTGATGACTGGCATCTTTAAATGTGGACTGCGGTCTCCACCGAAGCTACAGAAATATGGGAGAGAGGTCTTGTTTTCATTTGCGTGTTTCCTGCAGGTCTAAGAGGAGGGCTACTGAAGGTCATGAGTTATATATCACATCGGATCTATGTGATGTAACGCGTGCGGTCATGTAGATGTTGCTGGGGGGTTCTGGGAGGTTGCTACTAGTTTCTGAGTGGTTGTTAGTTTGTTGCTGGGGAGTTCTGGCTGGTCGCTGGGGGTTTCTGGGTGGTTGCCGGGAAGTTTAAGTGGTTGCATGGGAGTTCTGGACTTGCTCATGTGAAAATTGTCCACCCTCAAGACTCTGGTCTCTAAATATCTAGTATGTATATAGTATCTAGTCATTCCACACATTTTTATTTAGTTTCTAAAGAACGTGTGAGGGATGTTGGCCTGCTTTGAAGCTAGGGTGTTGTGGATTGTTGCTAGGGTGTTGCTATGTGATTGCTAGAATGTTCTGGGTGGTTGCTAGGGGGTTGCTAGAATGTTCTGGGTGGTTGCTAGGGGGTTGCTAGAATGTTCTGGGTGGTTGCTAGTTTGTTGCTGGGGGTTTCTGGGTGGTTGCCGGGAAGTTTAAGTGGTTGTTAGGAGTTGACCTGGGAGTTTTGGTTTGTTGCAAGGCATTTGCTTGGAATTTTGGGTGGTTGCTAGGGGGTTGCTGGGGAGTTCTGAGTGGTTGTTAAGTGGTTGCATGGGAGTTCTGGACTGCCTCGTGAAAATTGTCCACCCTCAAGACTGTGGTCTCTAAATATCTTGGTCTGTGGGATTTTTCCACCCATTTTTATCATGCACCAGGTGCAGATTCTGATCGTTTGAGGTTGCATTCATGTCTGTAGCACAAACAAAGTTTAATACTCAGGGTTAGGGGTTGTTCAAATGACGCGTACAACGTTTTACCACGATTATTCTTGCTTTGTAATTTTATAGTTTAAAGATATTTTAAATGATGGCATAAAAGGTGCAGCACTATCATTATCCAGACACCTTGTTTGAGACGTAAACACGTTTGAAACACTCCTTATAAGGCAATGTTTACATGTGTGTATTTTTAAAACTATACTTTGATCCTGCACACTGTTGAGATTTCCCACCGGTAGGGCATCTACGGGCATTATGCAAACTGTGTGTTCAGTGACACCTGGTTATTCAACCTCGCCGTAACGCCATCAGCTTTTATTGCTGAATAGACAGGAAACACACTTTCTAGAACTGGTTTTAGATCAGACAATAGCCATCTTTAAACTTGTGTGTGTGTGTGTTTGCTTCCTGGCCCAATTAATTTTGTTCTGTTGAATTCTGTTTTGAAAAATTCCTAACACTAAGTGATTCTTGCCTTAGCAAACACCACTAACAATATTAGGGCTGTCAAATTTAACACATTCAAAATATTTAAAGGTGCCCTAGAATGATTTGAAACAACATTTTAAATTGTTCTCTGGTATCTACATAGAGGGTATATGGCTTATTTAAGGTCAATAATTGTCCAGCTACGGTTTTACAGGTCCATTTACAACTCTAGAAATCATCCCCAGGATGAAATGGTCTGTTTTTGCCTTATTTGGAAGGGTCATGAATATTAATGCAGAGTTCTGCTCTTATTGGCTGTTTCACTGCGCGGCTCAATGATAGCATGCACGTCTATACTGACCGTCATGACGATGGAGAGATTAGGCATTCAACCTTATATATATCAATCAGTATATAATCATACTTCAGTTGTCAAAAATATAAATAAATAAATATCAAATTACTATCGTTTCGACTTAAATGGTGGAGGTGGTGACGTTAGCTAGAAGGATCGAGTGAGCTATGTGTAAGCAACTAAACTAACATAGTATGTTACGGATCTATGGTTGCATTTACTAATTTATGACAACACTGGCATGAAATAATATTAACCTGTCATTAGACATACTATTTAGTTATGTAAGCCACTTGGATTATCTTATTCTTACCGTATAGCATCTTGCGTTGGATATAGACAACAACAGGAATATTATCGTTAATGTTGTCTCTCTAAGAAACTTTCGATTTAATCAGAAATGGTTTAGACAGTCAAGAAGTGGATAAAATCACTTACTGCTTGCAGGAATATGGTTGGAATTGCCCCTTTCTTCAGTGTCAGACGCTGAGCAAAGCTTGCTTGATATTGTCCCAGGTTTGAAAACTGTCCGTGGTCAAATGGGCTGAGCAAACTATCAACTTTGAATTAAATTGTTGCGATATCCGATTATAAATAAACATCAACCATGCCTGTTGACATGTTTTATCTGTGGGAAGAGTATGAAACCCCTGCACAGCCTGGAACATAACATTTGTTTCCATGATCTGTCATGTTCGCTATCCTCGCGTCAGGCTAACTGCTGCAGAACTCCAGTTGATACGGCGGCTGCGCAGTTCCGCCAGACAGTGAACATGTGCTTGCTTATGAAAATGTTGGGGGCGTACATATTAATGATCCCGTGTATTGCATCACTGCTGGCGTTACGTTGAGATTTGCCTATTTTTCCGTGGTGTTTTTCACAAACGAGATTTACATATGAAGGAGGAGGCAATGGTGTTTGAGACTCACTGTATGTGATTTACATGTACTGAACTCCTGTTATTCAACTATGGCAAGGTTCATTCGATTTTTCATTCTAGGGCACCTTTAACACAATTAACCTGTCATCTTTTGGCTGCGTTACATCATATGATCAGGCTATCATTCACCCTATCAGTGCTATTCAGTCCTTCCAGAAAAATGCTGCTTTTTTTTGTGATTGTTGCGGGCAAAAATCCTTGATTATGCGGCACGTTTTCATAAAAAATGTGATGGAAAATGCGGGATATTTATGCAATAAAACTTGCAAAAACTGCTTTTTTTTTCTTTTTTTTTGTGAATATTTTTAATTGAATATTTAAGTTCTCATCTTGTTTTATTGAATACCTTAATAAACACATGGCTCAATTTGGACCGATTTCAAAACACAGCATCATGAAGCTTCGAAGCGTTATAAATCAGCGAGTCGATTCATGATTCGGATCGCGTGTCAAACTGCTGAAATACGTGACTTTGGCGATCCGAACCGCTGAATCGACTCACTGATTCATAACGCTTCAAACCGCTGAATCGACTCACTGATTCATAACGCTTCAAACCGCTGAATCGACTCACTGATTCATAACGCTTCAAACCGCTGAATCGACTCACTGATTCATAACGCTTCAAACCGCTGAATCGACTCACTGATTCATAATGCTTCAAACCGCTGAATCGACTCACTGATTCATAACGCTTCAAACCGCTGAATCGACTCATTGATTCATAACGCTTCAAACCGCTGAATCGACTCACTGATTCATAACGCTTCAAACCGCTAAATCGACTCACTGATTCATAACGCTTCAAACCGCTGAATCGACTCATTGATTCATAACGCTTCAAACCGCTGAATCGACTCACTGATTCATAACGCTTCAAAGCTTCATGATGCTGTGTTTTGAAATCGGTCATCACACGGGAAACTGCTTTGGCGTCTTTTGCTGTTATTTTTGTTGGCCAATGGGAGTTTGCGCTTCCTCATGGTTTCACCGATATCTATGGTTTCAACACGGGGTTTGCAGCTTTTCGATGACGTTCACGCCGGGTAATTACGTCACTTCAAAACGTTCCCATGGCAATAGGGGGAAATGGCGGCTCTTGTGTGAAGTAAACAAACAAATTTGAAACTTTCTGCTAATATATATATGACTTTTTTGCAACGAAAATGCGGGGATTATGAAATCATGCTAGCCCCACATATTTTGCACGCGGAAATAGGCAATTTACGCAGCGAATTTGAAAAAATGTGGCCCCCGCATAAATATGCGGACTTTGGCTGATTATGCATTAAATCATGAGATCGCATAATCACGTTTTTCTGGAGGGACTGGCTATTAAATCATTCAAGCGCGATAAGATGCAAAATAATAACTTTTTACCGGTGCGCATCTGTGAACAAACACCCGAAACGTGCACACAGGAAGTGCTTCAGACAGCCGCCAGCGCCATATTGAACTGATAAAAACACACAATTATGCAAAAGTATCCTCATAAGCACAGTCTTAAATGAGTTAAAAAGTGTCAAATGAATGTAGAGTTGTGAGAAAATGAGATGTGTGCAGGCGAGTAGCCAGCCTAGTGAAAGGGGGGGGGGGTTCTTTTTCCAAAAAGTGGACCTTTTTCACATCATATTTACTACGATGTTGTCAAATTACTAACCAAGATCATGTACCACATGACAGAACTCGAAGCTAACATGTGTTTGTTTCATGCTGTGAAACATGAAGTTTTGAAGAAGTCACTAAATGTACATTTGTAGGATCACTAACGTATAATTGATCAGGAAACAAAGGTGCTTTAATTATTTGGCGTATAGCCTACTTTGCTGCACACACACATCCTAGGTAGTTAGGGGGGTTCGTGGGCATGCTCCCCCGGGAAAATTTAGATTTCTCTGATCTACATCTGTGCATTTTAAGATGTTTGAAGGCCAAAATAATGATGATAAATAAAACTAAGACAGTGAACAGTAGATTATCTGTCAATCCTGCTCTCCTCCTCATCTCCATCACTCTCTCTTTTTCTCTCATTCTCCTTATCTTGCCCTCTCTTCCCCTCCTAAAGCAGTCAACAAAACATAGGGTCAATTTATATTTAGAATATGTTTTATTAATCACTTTCTAAGATTTTTTAAAATTCATTCACAATATGTACACATTCATTAAATCATTAATCGCATGCATTATATGAAGAAAGCGGATTCGTTAATATTTCTCGTCCTCTCACAATGACAGTTACTAATTATTACAATTATATATTTATTTATATACCTATTTTAAATAAAAAATGGCAAAATTAGACAAAGGTTTATTAATTTGCCTGATTATTTTTATTGGTAGTTTAACATTTCATTCCTAAAACAGCTGCCAAATATGACATGTTTAGTTTAGCTACTTACATCTTATCTTGCACTTTATGAGCGTTGCGCTGGAATTTGTGCTCAGCTGCTTCAGTGAACATAAAGCCCGCCTACTTAGTTTTGATTGGTCCTCTTAAATATTTTGACGTTGAAGAGCGGTGACAAACCGCAGGCAGCTCAGATGAGAAGATCTTGGTGCTGTGCAATATCTGCTGCATTAAAGTGCGACTATAGGCAATTATTTCACAACATTTATAGCTTACACATCGGAATAATACAGAGGTCCGGATTCTAATTATTGGCCGTCATTACTTAATATAACACCTGTTTATTACAAAAAACGGACTTAAATTCTGGATCTTTGGCAGTTATGGGTGGTTCATTCGAACCCCCTGAACTACGGGCATGTGTGTGTCAGATCCGCGTCAGCTCTTAAAGTGACAGCAGCCTAATAAACCTACAGCTGTCAATCAAAGAACAAAAGACACAGAGACAATCACTCTCTGCTCTCGACTGAATAACTTTTGTAGCTTTAATAAGGATTGATTCAATTTATAATGTATGCAGTGAGGACTGTGCAATGTTTGATTAATCAATTTCTGTATATTTAGCCTCCCTGAAAATCTGAAAGCACGGTTTACAAGGTTACAGGGGTCAAAATCTGAACTGGCCCGACTGGCCCAGCAGAGAAAACCCTCAGCTTTGAGCCCTGATGTATTAACGGCACAGCTGAACGTGACATTTATTACTATGGGTTTATGTGAAGATTTACAAGTTAACTTAAATTAAAAGTTATTATATTTTTAATGCCTATTAAATGTTAAAAATTATAGCTGTCAAATTTACTCTAATGTTGAATGGCTGTAATTAATGGCTAAAATTGAGAAAGAAATCATCTAATAGAGACATCAGTATCAGTGAGACTAGTGAAAAGATGCCAGTAAACACATATTTAAAATATACAGTTTTTATTTTGGTTTTACATTATTTTGGAGTTTCAAAATAAAAATATATGAAAAATCTTAATGTTAGGCGTAATTATCTACACTCACCTAAAGGATTATTAGGAACACCTGTTCAATTTCTCATTAATGCAATTATCTAATCAACCAATCACATGGCAGTTGCTTCAATGCATTTAGGGGTGTGGTCCTGGTCAAGACAATCTCCTGAACTCCAAACTGAATGTCAGAATGGGAAAGAAAGGTGATTTAAGCAATTTTGAGCATGGCATGGTTGTTGGTGCCAGACGGGCCGGTCTGAGTATTTCACAATCTGCTCAGTTACTGGGATTTTCACGCACAACCATTTCTAGGGTTTACAAAGAATGGTGTGAAAAGGGAAAAACATCCAGTATGCGGCAGTCCTGTGGGCCAAAATGCCTTGTTGATGCTAGAGGTCAGAGGAGAATGGGCCGACTGATTCAAGCTGATAGAAGAGCAACTTTGACTGAAATAACCACTCGTTACAACCGAGGTATGCAGCAAAGCATTTGTGAAGCCACAACACGCACAACCTTGAGGCGGATGGGCTACAACAGCAGAAGACCCCACCGGGTACCACTCATCTCCACTACAAATAGGAAAAAGAGGCTACAATTTGCACAAGTTCACCATAATTGGACAGTTGAAGACTGGAAAAATGTTGCCTGGTCTGAGTCTGGATTTCTGTTGAGACATTCAGATGGTAGAGTCAGAATTTGGCGTAAACAGAATGAGAACATGGATCCATCATGCCTTGTTCCCACTGTGCAGGCTGGTGGTGGTGGTGTAATGGTGTGGGGGATGTTTTCTTGGCACACTTTAGGCCCCTTAGTGCCAATTTGGGTATCGTTTAAATGCCACGGCCTACCTGAGCATTGTTTCTGACCATGTCCATCCCTTTATGACCACCATGTACCCATCCTCTGATGGCTACTTCCAGCAGGATAATGCACCATGACCCTGTTGCCGGGTCACCACTGTTCCTTCCTTGGAGCACTTTTGATAGAGACTGACCACTGCAGACCGGGAACACCCCACAAGAGCTGCAGTTTTGGAGATGCTCTGACCCAGTCGTCTAGCCGTCACAATCTGGCCCTTGTCAAACTCGCTCAAATCCTTACGCTTGCCCATTTTTCCTGCTTCTAACACATCAACTCTGAGGACAAAATGTTCACTTGCTGCCGAATATATCCCACCCACTAACAGGAGATCATCAGTGTTATTCACTTCCTGATCAGTGTATATTACATATTGTACACACACACATATAGATAATAATATTATATATAGAATATATATGGTTAGTGGTGTTTATATTATGTGTGATAATTTAACACCAATCAAAGCTGTATATTATTGGATGTTTGTAGCGTGTGCTCGCCTACAGTGTCACAAAGCTTACGACCGATATAGAATGAGACGCTGCGTGTCTTAACTAGCCCAGGCATGACAACATAACGTCTTTACAGCTGAGAGTTTAACGTTCATACACAGATACGATATGCACTACCAGACGCATGTCCTCTTTTTCATCAACATTTCAGGCCAAAACAAGCGTGTTGAGGCAGAGCGCTGCTAAGATGCTGTGATGTTTGCTAGTGGACCTCATTAACCTTTCGGCTGGGTGTCTTTGTGCCGAATGTGGTGCGTGTGCATCGTCTGCGCTGCCTCTCTCGCACACTGCAGGGCTCAATTTGTCTGCGTCGCCATGGCGACTGCAAGCATGTGGGATCCTGCACAAGCCTGTTTGTCTGCGCGGTGACAGGGAGGGCATGTTGTTGCTGTGTGTGCACTGTAGGTATTCTGTTCATCAGTATGCAGCGTGGCAGGCCTATGCCGGCGATTCCGGAGCATGCTCAGTGCATCAAAAACAAACCATATGACTGAGAAGGAGGAGGAGGGCTGGGTTGTGATTCGGTGCTGAGAACAAATGTAAAACGCCTCACTCACTTGATCATCATAATACATTGTGAAGAGATGCAAATGAAGCTGTTGCTCAGAACTGGGGCGCATCAAATGCAAATTTAAGCGTGTTATCTGATCTCTGGTTTCTTAGAACTTTATTGGATAACATTTATTGTGGCTTTAAACATTGAATAGTATGTGACTTATGAAAGCACTCTTTTAGGGCTGTCAGTGTTTATTTAGAGATATTAAGAATCTCTATGGTCTATGAAAACAATAAATCCAATATCAACAACGAACTAATCCCATAACTGTGGCTCAAGTTTAGAGGATTTGATGGATTTAAACAAACCCCTATCCTTAAAGGGGCACTTCAGTGCTGGGAAGATGAAATCAGTGGTCAAAAACCTAATTTGAGCTTGATTTTGGTAAAAATGTTAATAATATAATGACACTTACAATTGTCAACTGTGACAACAGTTCATTTATTTAAGATACAGTGTTTAATATTTTTTTGAAAAATATTTTTTTACATTTCCTGAAAAGTAGCATTTTTGGAGATGCCCAACCATGACCACATATATATATATATATATTAGCGCTGTCAAATTGTTTAAAAGTGATTTAATCGTATCCAAAAATAAAATTGTGTTTACATAGTATACACTCACCTAAAGGATTATTAGGAACACAACACTAATACTGTGTTTGACCCCCTTTGGCCTTCAGAACTGCCTTAATTCTACGTGGCATTGATTCAACAAGGAGCTGAAAGCATTCTTTAGAAATGTTGGCCCATATTGATAGGAGAGCATCTTGCAGTTGATGGAGATTTGTGGGATGCACATCCAGGGCACGAAGCTCCCGTTCCACCACATCCCAAAGATGCTCTATTGGGTTGAGATCTGGTGACTGTGGGGGCCATTTTAGTCCAGTGAACTCATTGTCATGTTCAAGAAACCAATTTGAAATGATTGGAGCTTTGTGACATTATCCTGCTGGAAGTAGCCATCAGAGGATGGGCACATGCTGGTCATAAAGGGATGGACATGGTCAGAAACAATGCTCAGGTAGGCCGTGGCATTTAAACCATGCCCAATTGGCACTAAGGGGCCTAAAGTGTGCCAAGAAAACATCCCCCACACCATTACACCACCACCATCAGCCTGCACAGTGGTAACACGGCATGATGGATCCATGTTCTCATTCTGTTTATGCCAAATTCTGACTCGACCATCTGAATGTCTCAACAGAAATCCAGACTCATCAGACCAGGCAACATTTTTCCAGTCTTCAAATGTCGTGCAAATTGTAGCCTCTTTTTCCTATTTGTAGTGGAGATGAGTGGTACCCGGTGGGGTCTTCTGCTGTTGTAGCTCATCCGCCTCAAGGTTGTGCGTGTTGTGGCTTCACAAATGCTTTGCTGCATACCTCGGTTGTAACGAGTGGTTATTTCAGTCAAAGTTGCTCTTCTATCAGCTTGAATCAGTCGGCCCATTCTCCTCTGACCTCTAGCATCAACAAGGCATTTTGGCCCACAGAACTGCCGCATACTGGATGTTTTTCCCTGTTCACACCATTCTTTGTAAACCCTAGAAATGGTTGTACGTGAAAATCCCAGTAACTGAGCAGATTGTGAAATACTCAGACCGGCCCGTCTGGCACCAACAACCATGCCACGCTCAAAATTCCTTAAATCACCTTTCTTTCCCATTCTGACATTCAGTTTGGAGTTCAGGAGATTGTCTTGACCAGGACCACACCCCTAAATGCATTGAAGCAACTGCCATGTGATTGGTTGATTAGATAATTGCATTAATGAGAAATTGAACAGGTGTTCCTAATAATCCTTTAGGTGAGTGTATGTGTGTGTACTGTGAATAATTATTATGTATATATAAATACACACACATGCATGTATATAGTTAAGAAAATATGTTAAATTTATATATAATATAAATTATATAAACATATATACAGTATATACATGCAAATATTTCTTAAATATATACATGAATGAGTGTGTATTTACACACACATATATTATGTAAACACAAACTTTTATTTTGGATGCGATTAATCGATTTTAAACGATTTGACAGCACTAATACAGGGCCTAAAACTAACGTTTTGCCACACCTGCCAATGGCTGGCGACTTAAGGAAATTTAATCTGTTTGATTATCATTAAAAACACAGACAGCAGCAGGAACATTAGGCTACTGTCACTTTAAGAGCTGCACGGATCCAATATACTGATACACATGTGTTTTATGTTCTGTTAATGTTTACAAGGATACTTGCCAAAGCATTTTGTCATAATTTAGTTTGAATATGTCTGTTGAAGTGCAAGAAGAGTTCGCAAAGACCCGCTCCCTTTAGTTACTGTTGCTATGTCCGACAAGCCATGGCGCTCTCACACCACACACACGTTCTCACGTAGAGAAAACACATCGCAGAGCAAAGAGGACACTGACAACACACCGACAGACAGGACAGAGCAAGTTACTTTTGATATGAAGCAAAGTCTCAACTTTGAAATGGTAATTTTTTTAAGAAATTTAAACAATAAATAGCGTTTTGTCTCTTTAATGTGTGGTGATCGCTGTAGCGCCTCGTGAACCGATTATCTCTTCCTTCTAGTTTATTGATAAGCATGAAATAAACATGAATAAACACTAAAAGAAATGTTGTTTCAACCGCGGAAAGGCGTCAGTACACACCGTTTTTCCAAGTTCAAGTCCACCGACGTTAATCTACTAACTCTTCTCACTGCTTTAACGGACACAACGGCAGATTCGCCGATGTGATTGGTCAGATCGCCTGTCAATCAAACTTGCGGCGAAGGGTGAATTCAGTATTTGCACATGAAAATGTTAGCGGCCAAACGCTATTGACAGCGTTTTATACTCATGTATCTTTCTACTAAGTTAAAGAGTCCCCATTACAGCAGATCTGGAGTTGTTCTCTTCCATGAATCCTCTGAAACGCCACACCCAGAGGTCTGCCAGAGACCCAAGAGGACGACAGACAGGAGGAAAATGAGACATGGGTTGTAGAGTGGGGTTCGGCGTATGGGACGGGTGGGGGGGTATCTGTGGCCAGTGGGTTTCTTGAATGATTTGGATCCTGCACGCGCGCTGTGGTGAAGCTCTGGCGTCTCATTGGTCCTCTCTGAAGCCGCGACCACAAAGCACGAAACGTTGAGCGATACTCAAAGAGTCGGCCGCCGGCTTTAATCAAAGCCAGAATTCACCAGACTACTTCACAGAAAACCACAGAGCTCTGTTTCCCTCACTAAAGAGAACCAACAGCCGTCTCACGTCGCAGTACGGCCTTCATACGAGCAGCGCAGACGTATAATGTGACCAGTTCTGCTCAACATGCAGCCAGTACAAAACCTGCACCAATAAGAGATCCGGGCTTTGTGCAGATGTTAGTTCATCTAGTTCCAGGATGCATTTAGCATCCGTCAGATCTGTTTGGAATTATGTGTTATTATGAGTGTGCATGTTCCCAATAAAACTTGACGTGGCGATAATTAGATCTCCAGAAATAGCTTTGCCTTTCTGATGATGAGCATGAAAGAGCTCCCGGCAGATTTTGGGGTGTGGTCTGAGGTTTTCCCCCCTTGTTCGGTATGACGTTCGCATCAGCATGACACCGGCCTCGACCTGCAGCCAGACTGTTCCTGTGGCACGACCACACTCCTCTAGTCTATAATTAATCAGGGTCTGCTGTTCTGACAGGACCCATCAGGACTCGCTCTAGTGCTGGCCCACATGGCCAAAATGTACAATTTCAATAAGTTATACAATCAACAGCTCTGCCATTTATTTCTAAATGTAAGGAGTTCTCCGTTATATAACAATGGCACACACAGGGATTCTCTCAAGCTTCCTTTCCGTGTTTACGCTCAACCACATAATGTGTTGCTTTGCATAAAGAGATGCTTTGACGTAATCCGCCGCCGCAGAAGCCTCATATTTCTGCTGATAATATAGCATCAGTGCCCAATGCTAAAGGCTTCAGGTTCATATTCAAATCAGCAACAAACAAATCCGGCCAATGGCTATTGCTTTCATAAAAGAGCCATTTGTTTTTCAAATGAGAGCATGAGGCCTGGCCACATGAAAGTCTGTGTTGTGCTTGAGATCTCCATATGAACGCCGGCGTGTTGGGTTTATTTTCAGATCTCCGTTAGCAAGTGTCATTTAACAGCCTTAGACTCAGAATGAAGTGCACGTTACCTCGAGCAGGGCAATATTTACACTCGTACACAGTCTGAGAAGATTAGCCACTTCCTCTTTTGACTGTCGTGGATTGGAAATGAATTTGACATCAGCAGCCGGGCCAATGTTGATGATCGAATCTAAAGAGAAACCTGGCCAATTATCATTTAATATATTAAATAATCTAATATATTCCATAATAATATATAATATAATAATATATTCCATTTATTTATTAGACAAAATAGCAATTTTATAATTAATTCTTATAATAATGTATTATTCATATTATAATTTTATATATTCCATGTATTTGTTAGACAAAATATTTTATCTAATAAATACATGGATAGCTATTTTAACTAAAATTATTATCATTATTATATATATTATGTCTTATTTTATTGTGTATACTTTTTTAAAGTGCATTTAATAATTGTTATTTATTTTCAATTGTACATTATTATATTTAATTATCAATTAATACTCATAATCATTTATTATTCATATCATAATTATAATATTATAATAAATAAATTAATTAAAATAAAACTTATTGAATATATTCAATTTATTTTGAGTACAGTTTAATACTTTTTACTTGATACATTTTTAATAAATCTTTTATTATTTATATTTATTTTGATTGAACATATTTTTTGTATCTTGTTTCTTAATTGCAATCAATAAAAAAAATATATATATTATAATATTCTATACATTATATTTATTTAAATGTTTTATATATATCTATATATATATTAGCTATTTAAAAGAAGTATTGAATGTGTATGAAATAAAAAGTAATTTTTAAAGTCATCATTGAAACACAATTTACACAATTTTTTCTCAAATTGAATGGAGAGGGGAAAAAAGTAAAACCGAAATAGTTTATATAATCGTTGCACTGACGCAAGAGGATCTCCCGCTTCTGATTGGTTAGTGCCGATAATAACAGCCAGATCTTTTATAAGCATCAAATTATATTTATCAATACTTGTAGAGATAACGTGAGCATAAACGACACCTCTGATGAGTCAACTGAGCACACGCCGCTCGCACGATTATACCAGGTACAAGGTGAGCTGTGAGAACACGGCCTGCTCTCCATCAGCGGATGACAGCCCCATCCCTCCCTCAGTAATGAGCCCTGATTGGCTGTGCGGAGGGGGCACGAGCAATCCCATATTTGGAAGGTGTGGAGCAGCACAGCATCTTTCTCAAGCCTGCCAGCCTCCATCACACCTCCACCTGCTCCGCTCAGACTGAAGCGTTCGCTCGCACTGTCTGAAGGATTTAGGAGCGCTTCATTTCTTGCTTTCGTGAGGGTTTGGAGCTTTAGCGAAGATGCCTGAAGCTAATTATTTGCGCTCTGTCTCATGGGGATATATAAAGGTATGGCTTCTCTGAAGATGGCTTGGTTTAGTAGCCTCCGTTTGGCCTCTCTTGCATGTCGTTCTTTAGTTGTGGGTTTTGTGTCGTCATGAATTGATGTATTCAAATATTGTGCGGTACGCCACATGTAAATGATATGTAAATTAGCAGATAGATATGTTATGCAATGATCCAAACAGGACCGTGCACGGTGTGAGAAAACGAGTGTATGGATTTGTGTGTGTGTTATGAAGGCTTTAGTTGTCTTTTCTAAAGTGCCACACACATATATTCAGTGTTAATGGTGTGCTGGTGAGGCTTTTTAGGCAAATTTGTGCATCTGTAAGGTTTGTTCTCCTTTAGGATGAGTCTGAGAAAGGAAAAAAGGAAGAAAAAATTTAATTTATATAGAGAAAATGAATTTAGAATGTGATTTGCAACATTATTTGCATATATTTATTATTATTTCATACTCATAATTTTTTATTATTCATATTATAATTTAATATATTCAATAATTATTTTATTTTAATTAATGAATGTATTTATTTTAAATGTTTTGATACTTTATTAATTAAATAAAAAATATTAAAATAGGCATTATTTTATTTTATCATATTTTATGTGTATATATATATATATATATATTAAAGTCCAGTTAAATACTTAATACTATTTTAATAAAAAAATCCTTTTATTTCAATTTTTTTATTGTACAGTTTATTTTATTATATCTTCTGTTTGTTAAAATTGCAATTAATAAATAAATTTTTAAAAAATCACAAAAAATATATTCATTTTTAAGTATAAACAATATATATATTTGTGTGTTGGTATTTAAAAGAGGTATGAATTAAATATATTAAATAAAAATGCCATACAACTTAACAAATGTTTTTCTCAAATTGATTGTGTGTGTGTGTATATATATGCAAACACACTGCATCACAAACAAGCTTGTGAAGAACATTTATCCTGAAATGATCATTTATTGGTGGTGGGATACAGGGACACACGTCTTCAGGATGTTTTTATTGAAGGGTGTGTGGTCGCCTGTTCTCACACTGATTAGAATAGAAGGTTACAGTTGATTAATTTATTCATAGTCTATGTGCCAGCCAATCATAACGCATTACTGTGACTGATTAAAACTGTCTTTTGTCTCGTGTGTCTAGTTCAAGCGGATGTTGAACCGGGAGTTGACCCACCTGTCTGAGATGAGCAGATCTGGTAACCAGGTCTCAGAGTTCATCTCCAACACATTTTTAGGTAACCTGTCAATCACAAAAACATCAGTGTTATCGTGCGTTTCGGGACGTTCACGTTCTCTCCGTTCCCCCTCCAGACAAACAGCACGATGTGGAGATGCCCACTCCGCAGACGCAGAAGGAGAAGGACAAGAAGAAGAAGCCCATGTGTCAGATCAGCGGGGTGAAAAAACTCATGCACAGCACCAGCCTCAGCAATTCCAACATCCCTCGCTTCGGGGTCAAGACGGATACGGAAGACTCCTTAGCCAAGGTGAGCGACCGGGGCGGCAGGCAGGATCATTTGAGCTGGAGAGCTCTTCAAACTGAAACTCAATCATCTCAATTCTGATTGGACCTGATCAGACTCGTGTAGCCCTTGATGAAAGGTCACTGGGGTTTTTTAGTCCGCTGACGTGGATGGATGACGTGGAATTGGAAAGGTTTCGTACCCTGCTGAAAAGACCAGCTTGGGCCAGCGTGAGTTTCCATGCTGGTTAGTGTCACGCTGTTCTCCAGGAAGGTTATCGAGCGGCGTTTTGATCTCGCTGGTTATGCTAGTGTTCGTCAAACACACTGATGCAACATGCGCTGCTCTTTTCAGCAGGTTATTCTGATCCATTTCCTCAACTTCACTGGTTAATTGTAAAAGACTTTGGGTGAACATTGTGAACTGTTATGTAAAACAAACCAACATTTTTATGAATGCATTTTGCATTTGGGTTTAGTTAAGTCACATGTATTTATATGTGCTTTATACACTACAGTTTGATGAAGCAGCTCTAGTTTAGTGGCATCACACACACTCTCTCTCTCACACACACACACACACGCACGCTCTCACACACACTCACACTCTCTCTCACACCCACACTCTCTCTCACGCACACTCGCACTCTCTCACACACACACTCTCTCTCACACACACACACACACACACACACACTCTCTCTCACACACACACACTCTCTCTCACGCACACTCGCACTCTCTCACACACACACACACTCTCTCTCACACACACACACACACTCTCTCTCTCACTCGCACTCTCTCACACACACACACTCTCTCTTGACTTGACTCTCTCTCTCTCACACACACACACTCTCTCTCTCACACCCACACACTCACTCTCTCTCACACACACTCTCTCTCACACACCCACACTCTCTCTCACACACACACACACACACTCACTCTCTCACACACCCACACTCTCTCTCACACCCACACTCTCTCTCACACACCCACTCTCTCTCACACACCCACTCTCTCTCACACACACTCTCTCACACACACACACACTCTCTCTCACGCACACTCGCACTCTCACACACACACACACACACACACTCTCTCTCACACACCCACACTCTCTCTCACACACACACTCTCTCTCTCACTCGCACTCTCTCACACACACACACTCTCTCTCTTGACTTGACTCTCTCTCTCTCACACACACACACACACTCTCTCTCTCACACCCACACACTCACTCTCTCTCACACACCCACACTCTCTCTCACACACACACACACTCACTCTCTCACACACCCACACTCTCTCTCACACACACACTCTCTCTCACGCACACTCGCACTCTCTCACACACACTCTCTCTCACACACACACACACACTCTCTCTCTTGACTTGACTCTCTCTCTCTCACACCCACTCTCTCTCTCACACCCACACACTCACTCTCTCTCACACACAACTCTCTCTCTCACACCCACACACTCACTCTCTCTCACACACAACTCTCTCTCTCACACACACACACACACACACACTCACTCTCTCACACACCCACACTCTCTCTCACACACCCACTCTCTCTCACACACACACTCTCTCACACACACACACACTCTCTCTCACGCACACTCGCACTCTCTCTCACACACACACACACACACTCTCTCTCACACACCCACACTCTCTCTCACACACACACTCTCTCTCTCACTCGCACTCTCTCACACACACACACTCTCTCTCTTGACTTGACTCTCTCTCTCTCACACACACACACACACTCTCTCTCTCACACCCACACACTCACTCTCTCTCACACACCCACACTCTCTCTCACACACACACACTCACTCTCTCACACACCCACACTCTCTCTCACACCCACACTCTCTCTCACACACACACTCTCTCTCACGCACACTCGCACTCTCTCACACACACTCTCTCTCACACACACACACACTCTCTCTCTTGACTTGACTCTCTCTCTCTCACACCCACTCTCTCTCTCACACCCACACACTCACTCTCTCTCACACACAACTCTCTCTCTCACACACACACACTCTCTCTTGACTTGACTCTCTCTCTCTCACACACACACACACCAGGGCTGTTTAATGATCTGCTGCTTTTGTTTCAGGAACTGGAGGACGTAAACAAATGGGGCCTTAATGTTTTTAAAGTCACAGAGTTTTCAGGCAACAGGCCGTTAACGGTGATGATGTACACTATATTTCAGGTGAGACCAATCACATTCACCCTTTACTGATAAATGTCTGACACTGTGTCCTAACCAGACACGTTATGACGGCATGATGTGCGGTAAAAGTAATATTTATATTTGATTGTTTCGTTTGCGAGTGTGATGCCCTTGCAGAGAGACCCCGCCCACACTCTCTTCTGATTGGATGTGATGTTTGACTGATTTGATTGCGATGCCCTTGCAGAGTCTCCGCCCACACTCGCTTCTGATTGGCTGTGATATATGATTAATTTGGTTGCGAGTGCAGTGCACTTGCAGAGACTACCCACACACTCTTCTGATTGGCTGTAATGTTTGATTGACTTGGTTGCAAGTGCAATGTGCTTTCACAGACTCCGCCCACACATTCTTCTGATTGGCTGTGATGTTTAATTGATTTGTGAGCGCAGTGCGCTTGCAGAGAGACTCTGCCCACATGCTCTTCTGATTGGCTGTAATGTTTTTATTGATTTTGTCGCGTCTCTCAGTTGCGTCTGGTGTAGAAAGACAAACTGCTTGTCGCACCTCATCTGGTTAGGACACAGTGTTACTGTGCACAATGCATCAGTGCATGTCATCAAAAAAACAGTTTTCATCGCTGAAAAATAGAATTAAACAAAAATATCATAGCCTACTTTACATGAGCGAATCAAATTGTTGCGTCCTGCCCTGCATTATTTAAAATGCTGAGTCAGAAGGTCAGACTGTTTTTAAGGATGATTGTATTCCCTTATCTGTTTTCCCACAGGAGAGGGACTTGCTCAAAACATTTAAAATTCCCTTGGACACTTTCATAACGTACCTGATGACCTTAGAAGACCATTACCACGCAGATGTTGCGTATCACAATAACATTCATGCTGCTGACGTCACCCAGTCGACACACGTGCTGCTGTCCACGCCTGCTTTGGAGGTGAGCGCTGCAGTCGGCTTTCACAGGGGTCAATGCATCGCACAACATTTATGGAAACTAAAACTGCAAAACAAACGGCTCATTGTATTGACGTCACAACTGTGAATGTTTACCGCCCACATCAACACATATTCAACAACTGGGCACTGTTGGTCATTCCACATGCGCAGAGCTCCATAACAGAGGTTATAGAGGGTGGAAAATGGACATGGAACAACTGAATTATGCATGTTTTTAGTACAACAGACCTTGACTAACATTATGAGTTGACTACAGGTGAAATGTGCTCTGCTCTCACTGACTGTGCATCCACATGTTCTTCTCTTTCAGGCGGTTTTCACAGACCTTGAAATTCTCGCTGCCATTTTCGCCAGTGCAATTCATGACGTAGATCACCCGGGCGTCTCCAACCAGTTCCTTATCAACACCAGTAAGTGTGCTCTAATACAAACTACAAGCACATGATAAACCATAGTCAAATTAACAAAACATTAGTGATGCATTTGATTACTTGTTGCTTGATTAGGCCATAGAAAATGCTATTAATAATAATAATAATAAAGCTTTTCTGCAGCCATGCTTTTGATTAAAAATGTTCAAGGTTAAATCATCAATTTATATTAATATCATTATTTATGTGATTATCTAATTACAATAACCACACTTTTAAATATTTCAATATAATCCAATTATTTAATATAATAACATTTTTGTAAATGTAACAAAAAAAATCAAAATAAAACTAAATGCATTATATTTAGACAAAATTATAAATTTTTAAAATGTATATGTATAAAAAAACAACTAATTATTAAATGTGTAAATATTTTATAAATGCATTATATTTAGATATTAAATAATTAATTTACACATTAAATATTTATTTGATTATTTTTTAGAAGTTTTTTTGACATTTGTATAATTATTGTATTTAGACATTTAAATTGATACATTAAATAACGAGATTATAGATATTTTAAAACTGTATTATATTTAGATATAAATAATTTGATTATTATATTTATACAATTAAATTATTATATTTAGGCATTAATTAGTTTATTATAATGATTTAATGTCTAAATATAATTACCTAAATGTGTTAATAGATTAATCTATTATATTTAGACATAATTTTAATCATTATTATATATTAAGACATTATAATAATCTAATATTTAATGTCAAAATATAATCAAATTTCAGTTTGAAAAAGGTAATTCATAGATCAATATTTATGACTATATTGCTTATATAGACTATAAGGCCTTATTGCTTTTAGAAAATAATAAACAATAATACAAATTAATAAAAGAAGTTATCCTTCCTCTAAAGGAGTTAAGGTTAACAGTTAGAATGGCATTATTTGACCAATCAGCATCCAGAACGGGCGTTATGCATTTTATAAATCTGTGTAAAAGCATTCGTGTCGTAATGGATGGATCGATATATTCAGAGCGGATCACGCTGGTCATGTATTGATGAACTAAATCCCACCAGTGCACATCTGTCCTCAAAAACACTTACATAACTTTATTTTGCCATAAGCAGCAGCGATGCACTGATATGACTGTCTGCACGTCCCCGTCCTGCGTCACACACACACCGTAATCTCCGGCGGACAGTGATGTGATGGAGTCCTGCTGCTGACACAGCTGTCCGTCAGGCTGATGTACAGATTAGCACAAGGTCGGGGTCGTGTTCGGGAGCCTCAGAATTTCCTGTGTTTTGCTGATGTGTGTGTGTGTGTGTGTGTGTGTGTGTCTGCAGACTCCGAGCTGGCCCTCATGTACAACGACTCGTCGGTGCTGGAAAACCATCATCTGGCCGTGGGCTTCAAACTCCTGCAGGAGGAGAACTGTGACATCTTCCAGAACCTGACCAAAAAACAGAGACAATCGCTGCGCAAGATGGTCATAGACATTGTACGTTCTCGCTTTCATTCGTTCTACGTACGTTTGTTTATTCTGAAGTGTGGCTCAGAGTTCTCTCATGCGTTTCTCCAAGGTCTTAGCGACTGATATGTCCAAACACATGAACCTGCTGGCCGATCTGAAGACGATGGTCGAGACGAAGAAGGTCACCAGTTCTGGAGTGCTGCTCCTGGATAACTACTCAGACAGGATACAAGTGAGGAATCAACAACTTCTGTCATGCTGTCTTTTTGTTGACCAGTGGTGTTTAAGAAACCCATTGATCATTATCATTTATTTAATGACAATACGTTGGACTTTAGAACTTCTAAAATCACAGAATTACTCTCAGTTGACTTTTTTGTCCCGCAAATGTAAATAGTAGTTCTCTCTCTCAACTCCATTTGAATTATTTACAATTAAGTTAATTTGAGATACATTTTACATTTTATCAGTGTAATATTTCACTTAATTTTTTATGAAATATATTGTAAATATAGAATATTTTTTATCTGCATCTGACACATTTACAAAATATAAACTGTAAATAAAGCAGAAATTGTGACTAATGGGATATACAAGTTCAACATATATTATTCTAATATTTAACTTATTTTTTATGGAAGCTTGTTTCCGCCATGGAATAAAGTCGATATTATTATCTTTTAAATGGTTTTATCTCATAGAATTGGACTTTATATCTCACAATTGTGAGAAGAAAAAAGACTTTTCTCTGAATTAAAAAAGTTTATATCAATTTTATATTATATGATAAGGTTATATATCACAATTGTGACTTTATGCAAAACAAATGTCAAATTACTTTTTTTAATTTATTCTGTGGCAGAAACAAGCTCCACAATTGACACTAATTTATTCAGAATGTAGTTTTTTAGCTGCGTCTGACACATTTGAAGGAATATAAATGGTAAATTAAGCAGAAATTGCAAATGTATAAAACGTCTATAACTACCTAATGGCATATGAAAATGATAAATGTTTAACTTATCATAATACTGATTTTTTTTGTTAATATAGAATGTAGTTTACTCAAGTTGCATCTGACACAATTTACAATATTTAAATTGCCAGTTAAACATTTGTTCATTGGATAACTTGTTTAATTTGCTATGACTGTGATTAGAGATGTCACAAGTACCAGTACTTCGGTACCCACTCATAAACTTGCCTAATATGCTCTGCGTTCAGTCGCTTCCGTGTTCATCTAAGCGCAGGGCTCCAGACTGTAGCCGAATATATACTAGTGTCTGTGAATATTAAACGCAAAATACTATTTAAATATTACTCCTGCATGGTCTGAGTCAGCGTGTGATGAATGGCACAGACACACGGTTTCATTTGTAGCTCGCACACACACGTGCAACATTCGTTGTCTTTTTAGCCGCTGCCGTGTCGCTATATGAGGACATAAACGCATAAACTCTTCTCTGAGTCACTTCATAAGCATTTACCGTTTCACTTGAGAAAACTGTCATACCATGAACAGACACTCAGTCTTCACGGCAACCCGTCCAAAGTTATAATAGAAATATTACGCTACTGTTGTACAGTAGATTCAGCTACGTCTCAATGTAATAAAAATACTACTGCTAATAATTATTATTAGGTGTGCATAGAGGGTAGAATTTTTTTTTATGGCATTGGTACTACTGTAACTTTGGTAAGGTGACATCCCTAACTGTGACTGAAGTGTGTGTGTGTCTCTGTTGGTCAGGTGCTTCAGAACATGGTGCACTGTGCGGATCTCAGTAACCCCACCAAACCCCTGCAGCTGTACAAGCAGTGGACGGACCGGATCATGGACGAGTTCTTCAGTCAGGGCGACCGCGAGAGAGAGCGAGGGATGGAGATCAGCCCCATGTGTGACAAGCACAACGCCTCGGTGGAGAAGTCTCAGGTGCCAATGATCACTTCACAAGACACTTCACTGCGAGACAAAAGGGGGCAATTATCTTGTGTGTGAAATTGCTAAATTAATTTTATGTTTGCCGGCGCGCTGTGGCGAGTGTGTGCATTTGAGCGCTGATTAGGCTATTTATTACAGTGGGGCAAAAAAGTATTTAGTCAGCCACCAATTGTGCAAGTTCTCCCACTTAAAAAGATGAGAGAGGCCTGTAATTTTTATCATAGGTACACTTCAACTATGAGAGACAGAATGAGGAAAAAACAATCCAGAAAAGCTGATTTTTAAAGAATTTATTTGCAAATTATGGTGGAAAATAAGTATTTGGTCAATAACAAAAGTTCATCTCAATACTTTGTTATATACACCCTTTGTTGGCAATGACAGAGGTCAAACGTTTTCTGTAAGTCTCCACAAGGTTTTTACACACTGTTGCTGGTAGTTTGGCCCATTCCTCCATGCAGATCTCCTCTAGAGCAGTGATGTTTTGGGGCTGTTGCTGGGCAACACAGATTTTCAACTCCCTCCAAAGATTTTCTATGGGGTTGAGATCTGGAGACTGGCTAGGCCAATCCAGGACCTTGAAATGCTTCTTACGAAGCCACTCCTTCGTTGCCCGGGTGGTGTGTTTGGGATCATTGCCATGCTGAAAGACCCAGCCACGTTTCATTTTCAATGCCCTTGCTGATGGAAGGAGGTTTACAATTGTGTTTCTGGTGGTCTTGGCCATAGCGGAGTTTGGAGTCTGACTGTTTGAGGTTGTGGACAGGTGTCTTTTATACTGATAACGAGTTCAAACAGGTGCCATTAATACAGGTAATGAGTGGAGGACAGAGGAGCCTCTTAAAGAAGAAGTTACAGGTCTGTGAGAGCCAGAAATCTTGCTTTTTTATAGGTGACCAAATACTTATTTTCCACCATAATTTGCAAATAAATTCTTTAAAATAAAATTCTCTCATAGTTGAAGTGTACCTATGATGAAAATTGCAGGCCTCTCTCATCTTTTTAAGTGGGAGAACTTGCACAAATGGTGACTGACTAAATACTTTTTTGCCCCACTGTATAATAAAGGCTTATTATTATGATTTATGGCTTATAAATATAAATGCACAATTAGTCGACTAACGGCTTAAAATAATGACTTCTAGTCGACTAGAAAAATCTTTAGTCGAAGGCAGTTTAGTTCAGAACATTTTCTTTACAGTAAACGTAAAAATTTGGTATCCATTTTATTCTTTCTTTTTTTGAAGTGCAATAATCTATCTTCTTTAAATAAAGTGACTGACTGACGTCTTTTTCATTTCCTTCATGAATTTCGACCATTAAACTTCCGATCAATGCTCCAAAATGTGTCAGTTAGCTGGTTAAACTGAAAATATAATACTAAATTTAGCATCTAATACTAAAATTGAACATTGAAGATTTATTGTACGTGTCTCCAGGTGGGCTTCATTGACTATATCGTGCACCCGCTGTGGGAGACGTGGGCCGACCTCGTGCACCCGGACGCTCAGGACATCCTGGACACGTTAGAGGACAACAGAGAGTGGTACCAGAGCACCATTCCCCAGAGTCCGTCGCCCGCTCCCGACCAGCCCGAGGACGGAGGACGCTCCGGCGGAGCAGAGAAGTTCCAGTTCGAGCTCACGCTGGAGGAGGACGGCGAATCCGATACGGAGAAAGACAGCGGCAGCCAGGCCGAGGAGGAGGAGGAGGAGGAGGAAGAGGACGAGGACAACAGCTGTAGTGATTCCAAAACTCTCATCACACAGGACTCGGAATCCACGGAGATTGCGGAGGAGGGGATTTCGGAGGAGGTTTCCACGGAACCCAGCATGGTGGAGGAGGAAGAGGAGGACGATGAGGAAGACGAGGAGGAGCAGCCGGCAGACACGTAGCAGCGCGTCCCGAACTATTTAATAATTGACAATGAAATTGAGTTCCAAAGCGCACGTTGCACTCCGAGACCTCGGCCACTCCTCTCTCGCTCTCTCCTTCTCTTTCCGTCTCTCTACGAGCTGCCTGGAGACGAGAGGACACTAAGACTTCGGTAGGTTGTCGTTTTATTTGCACTCAGGAATAACATTTAGTCCTCTGTCTTTTCAAGCTTGGTTTCGTTTACCTTCGCCCTCCTCCGGAATCGGCCGCACAAAGCAATCGGAGGAGACGCCGCCCACCGAGGATCGACGCAGGAACACGTTTCCTTGGACTTCAAAGAGACCTTATTTTCTACGTTTTAAGTCTTCCTAAACTTTGAGAAAAATTTCACAAAAGACAAAAAAAACAGCTCCGCGCTGTCATGGCCTCTTCGATGATTTTGTACGGTATACATACAGATTTTTACATAGTTACTTTTAATATCAAAACAGCAGCTGTTGCGTTTTCGAGGAAACTTTATGCGAAGGGTAACTTGCAAGTACGCGACGTGGGTCGTGCGATCGCCACCATACACACATCACTGCTGTCACACACCCTCCTCTCTGAAGCTGTAGTCAAACACTTTACCTCCAGTCAAACTCTTAATACGGTTCACCTGCGGTTCTTTCAGCAACACAGCACTTGAAGCCTGGATTATAAAGATATTAATGCATTCACAAACATCTGCACAGTACCGGGTACACGTTTGGAAACATTTTGATTTTTAATGCTTTTGAAAGAAGTCGCTTCTGCTCACCCTGCATTTATTTGATCAAAAATACAGAAATATTATTCCAATGCAAATCATCTGTTCTCTATGTGAATATATAGTAAAGTGTAATTTATTCCTGTGATCAAAGCTGAATTTATCATCATTACTCCAGTCTTCAGTGTCACATGATCCTTCACAAATCATTTTAATATTACGTTGGAAATATTTTTTATAACCTGTGATATTTTTTCATGATTCTTTGATGAGTAAAAACATTAAAAAAGAACAGCATTTATTTGAAAAAATGAAACTTTTGTAACAATATACACTACCGTTCAAAAGGTTGTTTTTTTTCCTTTCTTTTTTTAAATAAAAAGAAGAAATTGACATTTTTATTCAGCAAGGATGTGTTAAATTGATCAAACGTGATTTTTATTGTTAAAGATTTGTGAAGGGTCATGTGACACTGAAGACTGGAGTAATGATGATACATTCAGCTTTGATCACAGGAATAAATAATATTTCTGATAGATTAAACGCAGCCTTGATGAGCAGAAGAAACTTTAGCATTAAACATTAAAAATAGGGATCTTTTCTGACCGGTACTGTATATAATATAAAAATATTCATATACATCACAGGCACCAAGTGAAGTGTTACCAAACTGCATTTACACATTTAGTGTCAACTTTAGTCCTTTAAGACGTTTCTTTGGCTTTGAAACATCCTGTTCAGGCTCACAACTCCAGCTCAAGCAAAACGTCTTCTAATGGCAACATCCTGTTATGTTAGGCGTTTATTTGAAGCACATCTGTAGTGTGTGAGACTCTTGATTTCTTTTGCCTTTCATTTGCAGGATCTCACATCCATGTGTACGTCAGACATGGATACTCTACAACCCTCGAGCATCTGTTGCGCAATGCCTTCCCACTTCTTTCCCCACATCCACTCATTAGATCAGAGATCTTCTCTTAGGGCTAGATGCAGTTTAGCGTCAAAATCCGCATTTTCATTTCATGCCAAATCTCCCCTCCCGCACCGGACATGCACTATGCGACGCAGCTTTTAATAACGACGTATTTATATCTGTATATGGTCTCTATTTATTGTTTGAAAGCAGTACTGTAGACCATCAAAACTGTAGCATAGAGCGTGTGGACTTGCAAGTTACTGGTCTTTGGTCGTGTACATAGAACAAGCCTTTTTAAAAAAAGAAAAGAAAAGTCTGTAGGAAATATAATAATAATAATAATAATAATAATACGCTCACAGAAACTTGAAACCTGGCTCGAGTAGTACTGATACTTTGTTATATTTTTATTTAAGTTTTGTGCCATGATATTCTTTCCTCACCAGATGACCTTACCTGAGTATGGATTTTTTTTTTTCTTGTTGTTATTGTTATATATTTTTCCGCTGTTTACAACGATGTATTTATTTTGCTGTATATATTGTAATGTTTGTTGTAAATGATGACAGATTCTTAACTTCATCCCGGATGGAGTTGCTGTATTTGGTAAACTCTTGTTGAGAGAATGTTTATTATTATAGATATTATCCAATGTAAAAACAAAAAAAATGATAATATTCTGTATAAAAATGAGAAGGTCACCTTCAAGCTTGTTTCTGGAGATCTGGGGAAAGCCAAACCGTACGAGACGCGTCGCCACTGGCGTTTGGCCCCAGGGCTGTGCCTTAACTTTAAAACATCTTTCTTTGTGTGTCCGTTTGGTCTCTTTACGTGTTTTAGAGAGCGGTCCGAGACGATAACGTGCTGCCAGAGTATCAGGGCATCTTACGTGCTGCATTTAAAGCTTAGGACGTTTCTTCTTTTCATTTGTAGTGGCACATAGCGAACACCGCTGTCAATGCGGCGGATGCAATAGACCCAGGACAGTTTGCTTTGCCCTAGAGCTGCTTGTGATCTTCTACTTTCATGCGGTTCTCTAACTTTGTTCAGGTACCGTCTGCTACCATCATCTCATCCAGCCTTGTAGATGTGCTTGTGCACGAACTGAAAGAGTCCCTAGAGTTTCAGATGTTAAATAAGCATACTTTGACACGCATACTGTAGATTTTAGCAGCCCTGGACCAAAGCCAATCGTGGCTATTATTATTAATTATTACTGGTATTTTTTTAATGTCATTAAAGGGATACTTTAACATTTGATTCCTAAGTTCTGCTGATTAAAAACCGAAACACTTTTGTCTCTTACAGTCTTTTGCCGGAACTGTAGATCCATCTCCAATCGGTTTAACTACAAAAAAAGACAGAAAAAAAAAATCATTTTATATGCAACGAATGAAATAAAAGCATGGGTTGATTCCACACGTGTGCCGCATGTTTGTATGTGTTGTAGATGTGTAACTGATTGGGTTTGGTTGCTCCTGATGAGTCAAACTGAAAGTATTGTGATGTGGTTCAGACCAGTTCTTCCTGTTCGTCAACGCCATCTAGTGGACGCTCCGCAAATTACAACATCAGACATCCTAAAACTTCTCACTCCCCCTGTAGTCAATCATATCCCTTGAAACTCATCCATGGACCACAAAACCCAAGGGTCAATTTTTGCAGCTTTCCATTAATGTGGTTTGTTAGGATAGGACAATATTTGAAAATCTTGGCAATGCATATTACTAATAATAATACATTTCTGATATATTTACGGTAGGACATTTACAAAATATCTTCATGGAACATGATCTTAATATCCTAATGATTTTTTACAACGAAGAATTGTTGGCCATTTCCACAAATATACCCGTGAGACGCAGGACGGGTCTTAAAATAGCTTGAATGTAACTAGAGATCCGTCAGATATTGATTTTTTATAACTGATCCCGATTATTTGCATGTTTATGCCCCCGATAGCCGATATTTAGAACCAATGTTTATTTATTGTGTTATTTCAATTTTTTTACTATTATAGTAACATCACTGAACAAAATATAATTTTTTATTCAGGGCTCGACATTAACGCTTGTCCGGGACAAGTATCCTGATTAAAACGTCAAAAAAATAATTAGGGAATCACCAGTGCAATAATGATTCTGCATTCAGTTAGTGTAAGTGGAGATCGATAGTGGATAATTTAAAACGAACTGACGTTAACAAAGTTGAGCTGTTGAGGTTTGCGCAGCCTCTCGAGGAGAAAATCGAAAACAAATGAGCGCCGCTCATACAAAGAAACTCAGTTAACATACACGGTTAAAATTGTGTAGTTTTTATATTTATAACATATGATACAGTTAAGAAACATCACACTAACAAGAGTGTTGTTTTCCTGAATACCATCACAACACTGACTTCATACACCAGTTCCATAAACAATTAATTAACATCAAGTCACTTACATTTTAGATGCAATATTGACTGTTTTTGTTCTATTTCAGCAGCGAAAATAATTCCAGACAAAGATCACAGCAGAACCATAACACATCTCACAGCAACAGTGTGTTAGTGAATGAGTCAGTGTTTTGAATGAATCGGTTGAATCAAAGATTCAATGACCAAATTATGAATGAATGAACAAATGAATGAATGAATCAGTCGTTTGAACGAATCGACTCAATGACTCACTCATTAAGACAATCACCTGCTGCCACCTACTGGTGGTTTAGTTTCTTCTTTCCAACATTTGCTTTAAAGGTCCCGTTCTTCGTGTTCTTTTGAAGCTTTGATTGTGTTTACAGTGTGCAATATAACATGTGTTCATGTTTCGTGTGTAAAAAACACAGTATTTTTAACACAATTTACTCATCTGTACACCGCTGTTTACACTGTCCTAAAAACGGCTGATGAGTTCCTTGTTCTATGAAGTCCCTCCTTCAGAAATACGTAACGAGTTCTGATTGTGCCAGCGGTTCCTGTGTTGTGATTGGACAGCAGCTTAGCGCACGTGGAAAGGTCACGCCTCTTAACGGGAGATGTATGCGCTCAATGATCTCTACAGCGTCCCTGGGAAAGCCAAACAAAGGTGATTTGACTCCGGGATGAAAATAACAGCGTCTCGACGACATGGCGACAAACACAATCAAACGCAACACTTCCTTTTCTCCACGCAACACTTCCTCTTCTCCACGTGGGACAGCAACAAGACCACGCCCCCTTTTTTCGCGTATTCTTGTGGGCGGAGGTTAGTCTGTTCTACTGTTCTACTGACGTCATTTATGAAGGAAGTACCAGGATGTAGTCCAAGCCGGCCGTTCGCTGTAGGCTTTGAAAGGGAACTTCTGTTAAATAAAATATCTCGCTTGGCATTGAACTTTGAGCTTTATAATTTTACAGGTATTATTTATGCTCTAACAGCAACATTACACACTAACTAAAGTTTGAACAATGGGATCACGAAGAACGGGACCTTTAAATACTTTTGAATATACAAATAAGAAATCTCATAACATTATTTAATGCAGTTGTAATTTTTCAGTCTAAATAATTTAATTTGATTGGCAACAGCCTATAGTGTCTTATTCTAATTTAATTTCATAAATATAATTTAAAAATATAAAATGAAAGCTGAAGCATAGCCTATATTTAATAAGATTATGGAAAAATGCCCTTTATAAAAAGGTAAAAATATCACAAATATGCCTATTTAAATATGTCAAAGCTGATTGAACACTGGGAGAATATTGCTTCAGAATACATTATATTTACAACAACAAAAAATCCAGACAAGCAAATGTTTTACTCGGACAGTGAATGACAGACGAATGACAAGCATGTGAACAGGCTTAATGTCGAGCCCTGTTATTTTATATAATTTTTAAACGCTGTCATTTTTGCAATTTCACTCCCGTCTTACATACAAAACAACACACCTCTACATCAATAAATAAAGTCAGAGAGTGCTTTTTTATATATAAATACAGTGCTGGTAAAGTCTTTTAACATTAATGCTGGTGCATCTTTACATTATATTAACAACAGGCAAAATACATTTACAGAGTCTAATGTTTTCAAATGGAGAACATAAATAAATGACAGGTGAGTCTATCATCTCCCCATAAAGCATTAGTTTAAACTACAGTTTGAAAAGGTTTAATAGACTAAAGAGAATGAAAAAGGTGGAATATTCTCTGGAATATGCAAACATTATCAGAAAAATAAACAAAACAGCGAATACTTAATCGCTATTACAGAGTCCATCTCATCCGGCACATTATCAGAATCATTAATAATGTCTAGACATTAAGTTTGTCAGATTTTGAAAAACCTGCTGAAGACAGTCTCTGGCAGAGATAGGCCTAATAATTCATTTCCACAGAGCTGTAATTATTTAGATGTTTATTATATTAATGTCATATAGCAGACGTTAAGATAATTTAAGGTGTTTTAAACCAGAGACGCTTGTTAAAGGTTACATACAGTGATGCTGGAGCAACAGCGCGGTGAGTAACGGCTGAACGAGAAGAGCAGAGACAACAGAGAGAGAAATAAATCCAGCGCTTTTATTTCCAACATGGCTGTTTTATTTCATTCATGTAAAGTTACGTCTTTATTGGGACATGACGGATTACCTGACTCCTTGAGTTTGTCTCTATTTTTAGTGCAATTTAAACTACATAACAGTATTTGTGCATTACTGGCTGTTATGTTAAATAAAGTTTATTAATTAAGGGATGCACGTTATTTTAAACTAGGGCTGCACGATTTGGGGAAAATATCTAATTGCAATTATTCTGGTTAAAATTGCATTTGTGATTTAAAATGCGATCATTATTATTTTTTATTTTTACAAATGAAAAGTGTGTATATAACATTGTGTTTATATATCAATATGGCTAATAATAATTATTATGATTATTATTGCTAAAAATAATAAATATTGCAATAACATTTTCATTATTAAAAATGTAAAATAGCATTTAAGAATAAATATAACCGTATAATAAAATTCTTTAATTTTAAACCGTTATTGACTTCTCTCCTCAGACTTATGCACAAAGGGCTTGTACGCAACTCTCAAAACTCTCCCATTTATCGGTGAATCTGATATTACTAGGGATGCTCATATTGACTGTTTAACCGTTAACCGATAATATGAATTTATCAGTTAAACGGTTTAAAAACTTATTTATTTTTTTTGCTGCATGGTCTCCACATTTTTATAAGAAACAATATCGAGTCTATATCTACACCGGGACTGCATTTGACTGCTTATCACAATTTTCCCAATATTGATTCTTCTTGCAATCGTAATGCAATGGACTGTGGCCTACATTAAACCTTTAAATAAAAGGTTTACACAGTCATATACTACAATAAACGAGCTTACACAGCGACAGGAAATAAATTAACGCAAAAAACCTGCCTACCTCACCAGAGCGAGCGAGCAAAGCAAAGCTTCACTCATGAACTGCTCAGCGGTAAAATGACGTGCGCTCAAATCCCGCTCCAACATGACATTTCTCTGTAGCCTACTATACTTGTAGCCATTAAAACACGTAATTAGTTTCAGTTTAAATATTATAATGTTATTTTTTAATTTCATTTGCGTTGAAAAGTGAACAGGACACATAAGATGCATAAGATGCATAATGTCAGAAGACGGGGGGTCTTCAATAAGTTCAATAACACTTCAATAGGCTTTCAACAAAACAAAACTTTGCTTTAAAGTGAATTTTGTTTTGTATAAATTGTATCTTTAATTTTAATCTATGTTTTATCAACCAAATTGCCCAGATTTAATAACTAATAAGCAAATAGCCTATAACAGACAATGACATGGAGGCGGCGGCGCGTGATCAACGGCTTAAATGAACAACTAGAAAAGAAAAAAAATCTTTAGTCAGGGGCAGCCCTTACTATTTATTTCAGATAGGCCTATATCTGATCCAGCATGTGTTGTGGAAATAATTCTATTCGAAAAATGAGGAGGAAGGAGACAAATGCAAACCCTTGAAAAGTCAAAGTATCAAAAATGGTTTTATTTCTTGCAAGAAATAGGCAATTCACATACAGAGTAGGGGTGGTTAATCTGTCTGATTTCCCGATTCGATTCGATTACGATTATTGAAGTCCCGATTCAATTACAGTCGATTTTCGATTATTAACGCTTCTCGATTAGCGATTATTGATTTTCCATTTCACAACAGTAAACGAAAATACACTACAAAGTGATTGCAGTATAAAAAAAAAAAGTTAGCTACTGAATTACTTAACTCTTTTATTGAGTAACAACAACTCAAAGCACTTGTCCTGTAGTGTAGAAATGAATACATCACATTGTGTTGTGACTCATCAAGTTGAACTAAACAATAACAAAAAAAATAAAAGGCTGTAGATGTAGATCAGAACCAACATACTGTAGAAATTGGACAATTTTCTTCTAGAAAGACAACGTGTTCAGGTGGAGGAAGACTGCAGGTTGCAGTCGAAACAAGTCAAGGTAAAGAAGAAGTTCTCCACCTAAACACCTTGTCTTTCTAGAAGAAAATTGTCCAATTTAATCATTAAAGGGTTAGTTCACCCAAAAATGAAAATTCTGTCATTAATTACTTACCCTCATGTCGTTCGACACCCGTCAGACCTCCGTTCATCTTCGGAAAAGAAATTAAGATATTTTAGTTGAAAGCTGATGCCTCTGAAAGTCCTCCATTGGCTCAATGGCACCCTTCACTCTCAAGACCCTTAAAAGGTACTAAAGACGTTGTTACAAAGTCCATCTCACTACAGTGGTTCTAAAATAACTTTATGAATCGGCGACAATAGTTTTTGTGCGCAAAAAAACCCTAAATAACGACTTGCATAGTGATGACGATTTCAAAACAAAGCATCATGAAGCTTCGAAGCGTTATGAATCACTGAGCCGAATGATGATTCGGATCGCGTGCCACCCACCAAACTGCTGAAATTTGTCGATTCAAACCGATGGAGCTGGGTGGATCGGTTGGTTGCTCGTTCCTGGTTCTTCCATTTTACACACCTGCTCTGGCTGCCGTTACACGCGCTTGCTAACTGGAACTGGGCGCGTTCGTGACGTCACGTTCAACTCCCGGTAGAACATTTTTTACAAAATAAAACTTTTTTTAGATACATAAAAAAATCGATTTTTGAAAATTTCATAATCGATTCATACTCGTCCATAACATACTCGCGATTAATCGATAATCAATTTTTTTTACCACCCCTAATACAGAGAATGTCTGTCATGAGAAGAGCAAGGTTAGCTCCCCCTGGCATCATTATATACCCTTCACACATCCTGGGTCGGCTGCATTCAGCCTTGTTTACCTTAAAAGGAAACCTCTTTGTTCCAAGACCCCTTGTCTAACATAAATTCTAACTAGACAGCACAATATCCACTTCTGCAGAAGTTCCTGTTTTTAAGTTTACTTCATTTTTCACACATTCTGCTTATCGCTATTTTGAACAAAGCTGCGCACATGCTTTTCACACTTGAAATACAATAGGTCACTCTGACCTTTCGTTGTACTCAGTTTCTTCGCTACTGAGTTTCCTAACACTTAGAACATGTTGTTTTCTAACACCTAGAACATTTTGTTCCTACAAGCTTGTCTTATCTTATGCACTTCTAACAGCTTGGTTACATATATCTTTAATAATGATTATATTTCTTTAAATGCTTCATGAGTACAAATACATGTTCAATGTTAAATGTTCACTGTTAACAAGTGGTACACATCTAGGAGTAAAAAGATTCACCTCTATAAATAAAAACACATCTAAGAAGGTTCACATCTAGAAGTAAAACACATCTAAGTAAATGAGCACGTCTAATAGTAAGAACACATCTAAGACATATCTAAATGTAACATTTCCTTCACACACGTCACAAATTGAGTTCTGGGTTGAGCGTGCGGTGCTGAGCGGGATGAGCTTCAGAAATGAACAGAATCGTTTTAAAAACATAACTCAACAAATAAATAATACTTTTTAATGGGCCACTTAAAATGTTTATTACAAATAAATTACTACATTTTAAAAATGAATAAAAATGTGCAATCCTTTGCAGCACCCACACTTCCCGTGGATTGAGATAGGCCTGCTATTTTTATATGATGAAAAAAACTTAGTTTGACAGGAAAACAACTATTCCGGTTCTTCAAAGCTTCAAATGGATTCAGTGTTTTCGTTTTATCATCTTAATTTGTTAATTATTTAAGTGAGAAATATTTAGTGTAGGCCTATTTATTTTATGCTTTTGTTTAAATATTTTATTCAGTTTTCCTCTGCTGTCAGAAACTCTGCAGGTGCGTGAACATGTGATGATGTGAATCCAGGTTCTGATGTTGAGCTGTTCTGTATGCTGAAGTTTGCACAGTAAAATAAACCCGTGGAAAAAAGTGTCTTTTTAACGGGTCACAGACAGTTTATTTAATGCCAATTCAATATTATAATCATATCAGCTAACGGTTAATAATCGGATAATGAGCGCCGGTTGTCGGTTGGGAAAATGAACCGTTTTGAGCATCCCTAAAGATAACAAAACGTAAATATCGGGAAACCGATATATCGGTCGATCTCTAAATGTAACACCCTTGCTTCATTTAAAATAAGCAGATTCATGAATATGCAAATTAGCCCCGCCTCCACTCACTTAAGCTCAGAAATAGTCGGCCAACTTACTGTAGTAAACGCTGCACAACAGCACTCTTTACAACGTCACACACATTAACGGTAATTAATATGATTATCTTTTGCTTGACTACGTTATTAAACAGCTAATAATGTGTTGCTAATGTCACACAAACCATGTTCCCGTTCAGCATGTTTCTAACAATCAGTATCCTTAGAAATGCTTCGAGAAAAAAAAAGCAAGAAAGAAAGGCATATAGTTCGTAATATAGATCATATACATAATTCACTCGCTATAAAATGTGTCTCACACAAATTTTGTATGTGTACAAATTGTATAATATCCAAGGTACACATTTCTAGTACTTTTCAGAAAGTTATACTTTTCTTCTCCCCAAATTTGTCACTACCGAAACACAATAATATATAATTTAACAAGGCGGCTAATATTGACCTATTAATAGGGATGATCCGATCGATCGACAGATAATCATATTTTATGACTCGATCGGTACTCACTAATTTGGCCGATCTCACGAACCGATCGCAATTTGATGACGTCATCGCGTGAGGGCGTACATGACGCGTGGGGTAATAGCACATATTCAAACGAGAGCTTTGAAGGCTGAAGTGGAGAAGGGGTCCATGTGAACAGGCCAGTCCTTCCAGAAAAATGCGGCTTTTTTTGTGATTGTTGCGGGCAAAAATCCTTGATTATGCGGCATGTTTTCATAAAAAATGCGATGGAAAATGCGGGATATTTATGCAATTTTATGCGAGGAAATTGCAAAAACTGCGGTTTGATGAAAAAGAGAAAAAAAGCACTACATCACAGAAAGTGCTGGGAACATTTAAGTTCTCATCTTGTTTTATTGAAGACCTTAATAAACACACGGCTCAAATTTACAAAACATTGAGTCAAACAAGTTCTGTAGCTTTACAAAAGGAATATGCTACAACTTGAAAAATGAATAAATAACTTCCTGTTTTACAGAGGTAGCTTTACAAAACAGACATTTGATATAACGCTGATGTTATGAATCAGTGAGTCGATTGATGATTCGGATCGCGTGTCAAACTGCTGAAATACGTGACTTTGGCGATCCGAACCTCTGAATCGACTCATTGATTCATAACGCTTCAAACCGCTGAATCGACTCACTGATTCATAACGCTCCAAAGCTTCATGATGCTGTGTTTTGAAATCGGTCAGCACACCGGGAAACTGCTTTGTGCGGTCTTTTGCTGTTATTTTTGTTGTCAAATGGGAGTTTGCGCTTCATCATGGTTTCACCGATATCTATGGTTTCTCCACGGGGTTTGCAGCTTTTCAATGACGTTCGCGTCGAGTAATTACGTCACTTCAAAACGTTCCCATGGCAACAGGGGGAAATGGCGGCTCTTGTGTGAAGTAAACGAACATTTTTCAACTTTCTGCTAATATATATATGACTTTTTTTGCAACGAAAATGCGGGGATTATGAAATCATGCTAGCCCCGCATATTTTGCACACGGAAATAGGCAATTTATGCGGCGAAAGTGCGGCGTATTTGGAAAAATGCGGTCCCCGCATAAATATGCGGACTTTGGCTGATTATGCGTTAAATCACGCGATCGCATAATCACGTTTTTCTGGAGGGACTGACAGCAGTTGAACACGGGTCAGTCGGTCCTAAGGGATGGGCGAACGCCGTTCAGAAGTAACGATAAAAAGTAGTTTGATACGAACGCATCTGAAAAATGGCAGAGTTCGCAGATGCAGGGAAAGTGCATGACACAACTCGTCCTCAACATGACACATGCTTTATATTAAGGGATTTAAAATAATTGGTAAGATATAGTTAACACGTATAGTTTAAAGCAGCTCGCCCTGTCAGACGCTCAGAGATCTTGTGCTGACAGACAGATAAATACCTGCGGTGTTTAATGCGTTGGAGATGTGGTGCTTTCCTCAGTGCATAACTTACATTTCACAGGGATATTCTCCATCTGTAAATGTTAGAAAGTCATGCAAATATGTCCATTTTGCTCTCAGGAGAGGACGAGCCTTCTGCATGTGAATCTCCGCTATAATTCAGGCTTCTGTGAATGAGCGGCAAACAGACGAAGCGCAATAGAACGCACTAATTCTGACTAAAGTATGTATATTTTTATGAAAGTGACCATTATAATTGGGTAATCAAATATAGGCTAACATACTTTTGTTTTTATTTTCATTTTTAGTTCAGTGAATTAAAAACAAAATTATTAATACATGCCTACATTACATTCACTGTATTTGTTTATAGCCTTCAATATCAACATTGTTTTTAGGACATCATTGGGCAGGATGTGAAATAAAATTATTATTAAAATATACAGATTTTTTTTTTTTTAAATCCAAAAAGAAATACAGCCCTATTAATATGCAGAAACCCCATTTAAAAGGCATATTAAAATGTTCACCTGTATAATGAATAATTTTTGATTATTTAGTACCCTGTTAAAATAATAGTTACATTACATAATTACCATAAAAATTAGGGATGCACCGATACCACTTTTTTTCAGACCAAGTACAAGTACTTATATTTGGGTACTTGCCGATACTGAGTACTGATACGAGTACTTAATACCATTACAGTTCTTCTAACAATGTTTTATTTTCATCAGATGTTTTTCACTTTCTGACTGTAACAAAGTAAATACACAAATTGATGCTGGTGCTGACATTTTAACATTCAACTTCCTAAACAAACATGGCACTGCTGCCCATTTCACATAAATGTAACATTCAGTGGATTCCAGTACCACACAACATAGTAGCAGAACAACTGAATTAAATTATTATATGTTATCATAGCCATACAGCCCTTTTTGGAGATGAAAAGAAGCTTCTCTGCATTATCAGCTATGAGCCTGTTTCTGTTTTCATCTACAATGTGTGACACTGAGCTAGGGATGTGCGAGACTAGTCGATTAAACTAGCCTGGGAAAACCCAGACAACTTCCGGCAAATTTAGATTTGCTCTGCAAGTAGTCTGGCAAAGAGCCCATTCAAACCCATTTCTAATGCCTAGAAATCGAGGCACCAATCAGAAACGTTGGGGCGGGCTTTACACAATGACGACAGCGCAGCGACAGTGAAGCAGATTTGCCGCTGTGGAGCATCACTTGTTTGAATCAGCTATCGCGTCTGTTTTAAGCGATTTAAACTTTTCCTTTTCGTTAAAACCCGAGCAAAGAACAACACTCGAAGCCTTCATATCTAAAAAAGATGTTATCGCTGTCTTACCAACAGGATTCGGCAAAAGTCTGATACCAGCTTGGCCCTTTGGTGGCTAAACGAATGGGTCTTAGCGAGAACCCTCTGGTAGTGTTAATGTTTCACAAAATATAGATTTGAGTCCTTTTCAGGCGAGAATGTAGTTGTTTAAAGCTCAAATCTGTGGTTTATTTATAAAGAGAGCACCTTTTTGAAAATTATATCTGCCGTTTTCGGAGTTGTGAGCTCCAGTGGACCAGCGGCGTTCAATCACTCATTAACTCCACGAGAGGCCCCTTTCCTCGGCCAGTCCTTCAGCCGTCTGCCGCTGGCTCTGATGTCTCTGTAGTGGTTAAACATCAGATATGATTCGTGTAGATCTAACGGATGATCTTTGCTCTCATTAATCTATAATTTGTTCCCTGACAGATCGTTTTGTCTGAGGGCAAAGTGAAGTTTCATAACTTTATATTTTTAAGCTATTAAACTTGTAGTCTCCTAGCGCTGACTTTGTTTGACTGAATTGCTTGATTTATTGTATAGCTTCTTATACCTTTTACAGGGTTCCTACACAATTTTTATTTGAAAATTCCATACTTTTCCAGACTCAAATTTCCAGACTTCCCTACAGATTTTTCCGACCATATTTAACTTGTTCTGATAAATTGTTTTAAAAATGAATTGCAATATGGAATTAATTGTGCAGGGCTTTGTGAGGTTGAGTTATAAATCCTCTTAGTGTTTGTGAATGTCAAACAGTTTGAGGCAGGGGCGCTGTGATGGCAACTACCACCTAACAACGTAACAACCAATCACTGCAGACCTAAACTCCAGCAGATCATGTGTAAAAACGATCTGCAGTGCTGGCAGACTGATCCAAACGCCATGAAAAAAAAAACTATTGTATATTACAGTATATATTTATTATATACATTTAGAAATTCTTAATTTTATATTTAGAAAACAAAATAGGGACAATAGTCTGGAAACTTAAATGTTTTTCCATACTCTGATTTATTTTTTCCATACTTTTCCAGACCTGGAAATTACTCAAATCAAATTCCATACTTTTCCATACTTTTCCAAACCCCGTAGGAACCCTGCTTTTACTTATACTTTTATAATTGCTATTGATCACACATAAACTGACATTTAACAAAAAGAGACTGGGTTGTGTTTTATGTCATATTTCATTTATTACAGTGATAATCATAGCCTATATTATGCACACATTAATGTGTGTGTGTGTGTTTTTTTTTTTTTAAATGTAAACGAAAAGAGGCTGGGTTGTTTATATTTCGTTTTGTTATAAACATGCATTGAAGATAATATATATAATATGTTTCTTTTTTTTTAATGAAAATTAAAAGAGGTAGAGTGGTGTTTTATCTTATATTTCGTTTTATTGTAGCCTAAAATATACAAATATATACTGAGTGATACTGTCAAGAACGCTGCTTGTCCATTAGCAGAGTAGGCGGACTATTAACTAAATGGCGGCGGGGATTCCCCCGAGGGGAAGTGCTTAGGGAAGTTTGCAAGTGCGTGTCTAAAACTGGAGTGGAGTGGAACGCAGCATACAATGTTTCTCCGTCGCTCTGCATACGTCATCTCCTTCGTCGCTCTGATTGGTTTTAGGTCTATCCAATTGCACCGAGAGGTATTTGAGCAACGCCCGTTGGTGACGCCCCTTTGGAAATGATTTGTCTATGAAGCTTTGCCAGACCATAACTCAGTTACTACTGAGAATGGTCTGGTTTTAACCAGGCTACGATTAAACGTTAGTGCTGCTGCAAGACGACTTGGAAAATACTAGTCGTTTACCATGGATTAGCTTTAAATATATATTTTTTTACAAAGGCTATGTTTAAATTACTGTTGTGTTAATGTTATATCTTGAAATGAATATATTATTTTGAAAAGTGTATATCTGCAGCAAAACAAAATCATTTAATTTGACCTCAGGTTTTGCATGCGTTGGTTTTCTCTGGCGCTCGCGGAGGCTTCAGATAAATCTCCACTCGGGTGAAGGAGGATTTTGAAAGCTTTCACAAAACTTTTCCATTTTCTTCCATGTCATGTCAAACTAGTATAACAATTAAGCTTGCTTAGGCTTGTTATACTACCGGGGTTAGGCTAGTCATTGCGCACATCCCTACTAAACAGCCCTTCACTTTCAGCACTCACTACCGAGCGGTATCTGCCTCACGAGCGGTTAAGTCGGGTTTATACTCGCCGCGTCCGCACTAGCGCTCGGGTGCGCTCTGCAAAAATAACGCCATACTATGGCAGTCGTGCGCTTTGAGAGCGTCAGACCTCATTGCACTTGGCGCCGCGGTGTGCGGGTGTGCACGGCGAATTATGTAACTTTCCGCGCGGCTCCGCATCCTAAGATGCGTTGCCATAAAGTGGTATCGGGTGCGGTTGTATCGGGGGAGTTTTACGAATATGAGTACAAGTACTTGACAACAGTATCGGACCGACACCCGAGTACTGGTATCGGTGCATCCCTAATAAAAATGCAACAAAAAATATAATAAAAGGTAACATCTATAGTTATATATATATTTTTTTTATAGATGTTTTTTTATCTGAAAAAAGGTTAACAGTGATCAGAGAGCTTACCAATCAGAGAAGCATTGGAATCCGGATCGGTTTTGGCCGATCACCATGACAAGAAATCGGTACTCGGTATCGGCAGCAAAAATCCTGATCGGAGCATCCCTACCTATTAAGATTATGTTTACATCTACCTTTTTGCCATTTTATTAAAACATTTTCACAGGTAAATCAATAATTACAATATTTCAAATGTAATTTATGAGATCTGTTGTATTTATTAAAGGGGTCATAGAATGGTACATGCACTTTTACAAGTTGATTATACGGAAATGTGTGTTGGCAGTGCCTGTACACAACCATCCTATAATGATAAAAATACATCCAGTGTTTTTTTTTTAATCTCCTTATATATTTTCCCGTCTCAAATCGAGCCGTCTGACCGTGTGACGTTACACGGTGTACGCCCCTCCTAAGATTGTTGATTGACAGCAGCGTTTCA
The DNA here is from genome assembly GCA_023566225.1 of Romanogobio albipinnatus. NCBI lineage: Eukaryota > Metazoa > Chordata > Actinopteri > Cypriniformes > Gobionidae > Romanogobio > Romanogobio albipinnatus. The sequence continues at coordinate 44,866,472 of CM042259.1, read as the reverse complement.
ACACAGACCCACCCTGAGCGAGCTGTCATCAGTCCGCCATTGTTGATACTCTGGAACAGAATGGCGTCTAAGCGATTGTGGTGTTGTGTTGTTGTTGTGTGTAATAACGAACACAGCAGTCATTTTGATGTTCCTAAATCCGAACTGCTGAAGACCCAGTGGCTGCTGAGTTTTGTTTTAGAAGGGAATATTCCCCCCGATCAACGTCAATGTTTGCGCGAATCATTTCTCAGCAGACTGCTTTATAAACGAGCGTCAGTATAAAGCAGGTTTTGCTAATAAGCTGCTCTTCTGTGTATGATGTTCTCAATATAATTCATAATCCCACGTTTATAATGAACAACGCGTTATGTTTGTTATTACAAACTGTGTACTCGGGTGATAAAGTTAACGTGGTAACACTACACTAAGCTTACTTTTGTACATGGTTTATAACGGTGTCTGTTACTGATTAAGAAGTAATGTAAAAAAAAAATCTTATAACATAACATCAATCTGTCAATGAACTAACACATCAGTAAACACATAGCAACTACACTACTCTGCCAGTACAAAGATAGATCAAAGTGACATGACGTTAACCAACCATTCAGAAACGTCCTGTTCGAACTTCGATGGGTTCGTCATCTTGTTCCTAGTCCGACTCCGGTTCAAAATGATAAGGTTGCTCAGATGTTTCCTCAGAGACTCCCGTTGCCATTATTTCTCGAAAATATACCCTCAAATGTTGTCAAGGCAACACTCCACGTGTGTTGTGGTGTTGTGTCGGGTCGAACCGAACGCCCCACAGAGCAGAGGGGGCGGGGTGAGCAAAGCTCATTATCATTTAAAGTCACATGCACTGAAATGACTTGCTGAAAACTGAGCTGGTTTTGACCAGGTAAAATGAGTGTTTTCTTACAATACTAATGAGAATTTTTAATTAAAGTATATTACAAACTTTTCATTTAGACACTAAAGAATCATATTAACTTGTACAAAAATGTCATTCTATGACCCCTTTAATCCAATCTTTCTTTGTAAAGGGCATAAAGGTAATAAGGATCATTATTCTGAATACACACTGAACCAAACACTATAATAACATCTTAGTTGATATTTCCATATGCTTTATTTTTGACAGAACATCCCATGTTTCGGCAGTGACAGTAATGTTTTGGTATTTCATCACAATAAAGAATTTTAATTCACATACTAAAATACTAATGATGTGCCATTCCCCATGTAGTAAACAGTAAATGTGTGAACTTGAGTGATTTCAGCCGCAGCTTCAGCATCTGTTTATAATGTAGGGGGCGGGGCTTCAGATTCTAGAGCATTTGATTGGACAGAACATCTGATGAGAAGCCGAAGTGCAGAGTGATGTCATCAAAATCATTGATTCATCAAGTTTTGAATGCTTATATCGTCTAAATGTCATTGTTTTGGAGCACACAAGCTTATAGATAACAGGAAGACTAACATATTCATTCATACTAAAAGCCAAAAATGGCTTTAATTTAATTTTCTTTCCAAAAAGACTCTTGTATTAAAAATACTAGGCATGTGCTATTTTACATTCTAGGCACATCACACACACATACATACACACACATACATACATACATATATATAAAATAACATGAACTTTTAAAATAATAAATATCCTGATGGTAGGGCCAGCGCAGCGAATGCAAACGGTAACACGATATGCATAATATTAGCATATTAAATATCAATATATAAAACTGACATCATAAAGGTTTTTTAGAATATTTAATATTAGTGCTGGGGAAAAATTAATTGTGATTAATCGCATCCAAAATAAAAGTTTGTGTTTACATAATATATGTGTGTACTGTGTATAATTATTATGTATATATAAATACACACACACACGCATGTATATATTTAAGAAAAATTTTATATTTTAAAAATTATATTTATATACCGGATAATTATATATACAGTATATACACATGCAAATATTTCTTACATGCGTGTGTGTATTTATATATACATAATAGTTATACACAGTACACACACACATATGTAAACACAAACTTTTATTTTGGATGCAATTAATCAATAAATTTAATATACATTCTTTTATTAAAATTATTTTTTCAAACACGCTGACTGTAGAAACTGATAGAAATTGAGCTAACTGCTGCTTTATAGGCTAAAGCATTTTATTTTTGGATCTGAAGTATTAAATACATAATCTAAAATCCTTTAGAAGGCATAATAATGTGAAAAAACAACAGCGCCCTGTCGAATATGAATGGAAACTGTGATTCTGCTTCCATCTAGTGGCCACAGAGCAACAGCAGCTTATTAACAACTCTTCATACTACATTATTTACTAAGCAACTGATAAAAAGCAATGGAGAAATATAATAATTTGGGGATTTAGCTTCTTATGTTCCAATTTATACCAAATTATCAAAGAATCAACCCCCATAGGCTTTCAAATATAGAATAACACGTCTATAAACTTGTCAAACATACAAATGGACATGTCAAGGGGGATATAAACGTGTAAATGGACGGGGTAAAGGCACTATGCCTGACATTGTTCATGTTCATATCTTTGTTAAAACGGCAATAAAATAAAGGGAAAAAACCTTATTTAGATATTTACCATAGTACCCAAGGTTCTGCCAAAACACAGCAGACACGATGAGCGTAATCGAAAATGTTTAAAAATATTTCAGTAGCCTATAAACCACAGGTATGAAAGCAGAAGGGAAAATGTTTGTTTACCATGAATTAACTTCCGTCTGAGAAAGCCATCTCTACATTACAAGACTAAGTCAGCTTTCTTTCTCTAGCTCTCTTCACACACCGATGCTTCAGCTTTACTGATGAGGAAATTAATTTTGTTTTAGATGAAAAGCTAAAGTAAGTTTTTGATCGATTCATTTCTGTTGTAAAACTGATTTCAAAACAAAAATATATTGCACTAAATTAAAACAATAATGTAAATATTATTATTATTATTATTATAAATGTGATTAAAATTAAAAGCACATTTAAAAAAAATAAGCATGATTTAATATCTTAAATGTCTTAGTGTGTGTTTGTCATAATTTAGACTTTTTTTCAATCTAATTTCAGCTTTTTATCTCATAAGTCAGACTTTTAATCATAATTTACATTCTTAAGTCATCATTTTGACATTAAATCCAAAATTTTGAATTTGATAAAGTCAAATTCAATTCATGAATTGATAAAGTCAAAAATATGACATGCTATCTTATAATAATGACTTAGCATGTCATATTTTATCTCACAACTTTGACTTAAGATCCTATTTTTGACTTTTTTATCTAATAATGAGTACATTTAAAATCATATTTTCAACATTTCATCTCTTAATTATGACTATGATAATTGAATTGAAATGAGCTGATCAGTAATAATAAAAAAGATCAACGACAACAACGACTGCCAAATATTATGACTGATTTCACTGCGGACTACAGACTGAAATTATGCTGGTCAAGTATTAAGGGATTAAAATGTTCTATACCAAACAGACAAAACGGATATGGTTTGGTTTTATTATTGGGAGATACGAGAGTCCGTGGCTGTACCATTTGAGAAAGCGTAACGGCTGACTTTGATCACATGTGCCTTGATGACCAATCATTAAACGTCACTGAACTTCATTCAGAGTTGTCAAATAATTTCACTCGGTGGCCGTCTTTGAAATGGTCCTCTTCAAATAGGGAAACATCAAATTCTCCAAAAGAGTTTGCCAAGCTTACGATTAAATTTCATATTTGAATTCACCAATGAAATCTGACAACCATCTCAAATGTTGTTTCTAAATGCACTAACCATGACAACAACAAAAAATTCAGCCTGGATATAGCAAAAAAAATGCCTTTCTGATTTGATATTTGATGGGAAAAGGGAGTAGAGTGAGTTCAGCAAAAGTTGGATTTGAACCTCGGGTCAATTTGCGTCAAAACTATCTGCCACATGCCTTACCCCAACACTATTGCCACTGTTAAGGTTTCGGTGGCTTCTTTAATTTTATCTGGGCCAACCAGACATTTAGTAAACAATGCGAGCTATTTGCACCTAATGCAAACGGAATCTACTCCAGTAAAATTTTGGGGAAACCCACCCAGTTTTTTTTGCTTCCGATGCCCATACAGTCAGTTTGTGGATACCATAGAAATGAATGAGAGTACAGTAAACGGTCTCATACCTATCCGTGACTTCTCTTATAAAACAGCATTTGTGTTGGTGTATACTCTAAAAATAGATTTATCCAAAACAAATGTTTAAGAGCAAACATGTTAGCCAATGGGCTGTCGATTCATTCAATGATAAGCCGCTTCCCACAAAAGCAGTTTATTCTGCGTAGTGAAGCCTCATTAAAAAACGGCCTCCTTCCTTGTGGATTCGTTTTTTTCTTGCTAACCTTGGCTTGCCTTCAAGCGGCTTTGGATAAGATATTAAGAGATCAACATTAATAAAATGAATGTGCTTTGTCATGTTTGTCATAACCTCGTACTGCCGACAGGGGGCAGTGACAACAAGTCAACGACACTAATAAACACCACTGACCTCTAGACCAGTCAAATATTCCTTCATCTTCTGAGATGTCATGATTGTAAAATACAATCTGTGTTCTTTAAAGGGGTTATATGTCATGATGCTATGTTCAAAGATTGGGTGTAATAGAATGTTACATTGCTTAAATGTTCAAAAAAATACATTATTTTTTGCATACTGTACATTATTGTAGCTCCTCTATGCCCAGTCTTTCTAAAACACAGATTTCTACAAAGCCCCTCCTTCTGAAAAGCATAGTGTGCTCTGATTGGCCAGTTGACCCAGTGCGTTTTGATTGGCCGAACACCTCAAGCGTATAAATTGGCGGGAACACAAATCAATATGTTCTCTAAATGTAAATATCCAAGCACAAAATTAGTTGTACTAGTGAGACTTCAAAGTTTGAAAATACAATATTTAACAGATCTCCATAACTTTTTTAATTAATTTAACATAAAATAGCTTAAAGTTTAAGATAAGGAATCTTGGGAAAACTTGTGAAAGTGAATTTATGATTAAAACAAAAACGAATATCTGCCAATGATATAAAAAGTGTTCATAAAAATCAACTTAATTCAAATGCAAGTAATTTTCATGCCCAAATTTGTTCGTGTTTTAAGTACAAACTCACTTAATATCGTTCAATTTCTCAGAAAACAAGACTTATTTTTTCTTAATTTTGCATATCGTTAAATGTATCTTGATTTAAGGATGATTTATACTGGAAAACAAAAATCCTGAGGAAGCACTTAAGTAGAAGTACTAAAGTATTCAACATTTTTTGTACTTAAGTATTGCAAGTAGTTTATTTTAAAATGTACTACTCAAGTACTGAAAGTAAAAGTACAAGTATTGTGTTATGTAGTTATTAAAGAAAGTAGTCAAAAGTTTGAACATCATATTGTTTTTATTATTTTAAATGATTAACCTAAAGGACAATCACAATGTTGTTAGGTAATTTTTCTACACATTGTCATATAAATAACCTGAAAATATTGTAGTTCATTAAGATTAAATCTTACTAACCACTCTTACTTTAAAAAGAAATGGGGTAAGCACACTTATATTCTCATTTCAAGAGGTGTTCTAAGTAAATTATTTGTTTGTTACACTTTACAATATGGTTTGATTTGTTAACATTACATTAGTTAATGTATTAGACTAATAACTAACATGAACTAACCATGATCAATACATTTGTTACTGTATTTATTAATCTTTGTTAATATTAGTTAATTCTATTCTACATTACTCACCAAACAAATAAGGTTTTGGCGGCCGCCAAAAACATTTCAATGCAGGAAAACTCCTGCATTAGTTGTCAGTGTCAATCTATACTACCATTAACCTATAAAACATTACACTATAAAAACGGCCGTGTGATTAAGCAGCTCCAAAGGAGACATGCTCTACGATTTATTTTTGGCAACAGTAGGCTGTGTCATAAAATAAGTTGACATTAGTGATGATGGGTCAAAAACAGCATTTAACGCGCTGCGTGACAGCCTTTATGATAGCCAGCTAGTTAACGTTAAGTGAACATCGCAGCATGTCGCTAGTTATCAAAAGGGCTTACTGAACTCAAGCTGGTGTGATTTGTGATGATATTTGTAACTTATCTTGATATGTTTCTTCAAATTCGACGGTGAATTTTTGAAGGCTATTATTATTTCACAACCTTTCGGAAGGGCAGAGTAAGCACTTCATTCTATATGAATTATCTTTCACTCCGACATATAAGAACATGGACTCTAAGTAGGGCCAGGGGCGGTCTCCTTCCTCACTCTCACGGCCACGATCACTTGAAGTTGAAGTGGTGGAAGGTGGTGTTTTTGGTTCGTCCATCTTTTAAAGGTCCCGTTCTTCGTGTTTTTTTGAAGCTTTGATTGTGTTTACAGTGTGCAATATAACATGTGTTCATGTTTCGCGTGTAAAAAAAACAGTATTTTTCACACAATTTACTCATCTGTACACCGCTGTTCTCACTGTCCTAAAAACGGCTGATGAGTTCCTTGTTCTATGAAGTCCCTCCTTCAGAAATACGTAACGAGTTCTGATTGTGCCAGCGGTTCCTGTGTTGTGATTCGACAGCAGCTTAGCGCACGTGGAAAGGTCACGCCTCTTAACGGGAGATGTATGCGCTCAATGATCTCTACAGCGTCCCTGAGAAAGCCAAACAAAGGTGATTTGACTCCGGGATGAAAATAACAGCGTCTCGACGACATGGCGACAAACACACTCAAACGCAACACTTCCTTTTCTCCACGCGACACAGCAACAAGACCACGCCCCCTTTTTTTGCGTATTCTTGTGGGCGAAGGTTAGTCTGTTCTACTGACTGACGTCATTTATGAAGGAAGTACCAGGATGTAGTCCAAGCCAGCCGTTCGCTGTAGGCTTTGAAAGGGAACTTCTGTTAAATAAAATATCTCGCTTGGCATTGAACTTTGAGCTTTATAATTTTACAGGTATTATTTATGCTCTAACAGCAACATTACACACTAACTAAAGTTTGAACAATGGGATCACGAAGAACGGGACCTTTAAGCTGATCAAAAGGCAGAACGGGGTCTCAATGATGTGCCAGCTTCATCAAACCTGCCATCTACCGTTCTGGCAGTGGTAATGTGGGTCTGGAATGGAATGATTCGTAACATTTTTATAATTGTAACGAGTAACGATGCAGCACATAAAAAAAATATCGGAGTAAAAGTATTAAACTCATCGAAAATATGTACTGAAGTAAAAGTGGAAGTAGGAGAAAAAAATAATACTCTAGTAAAGTACAGATACCGCCTTTTAGTACTTAAGTAAAGTAGTGAAGTATTTCTACTTCGTTACTATACATCTCTGCTGTTTACCCTGCTTTAATGGTTAAATTAAATTTGGCTGACTTTCGGTCATCTTCGGAACAAAAATGAAGATATTTTTAATGAAATCTGAAAGATTTGTCTCTCTCCATTGACAGTCTAAGCAACTTCCACTGACGCTTCATAAAGTTCATAAAGAGATCATAAAGGCTGATTTATACTTCTGCGTCGTATCCTCTACGTTTTTATTGACAACGCCACCTAGCGAATTAGAGGACCAGCAAAGATGGATGACGATCAGAGTGTGAGTATCACATGTGAATCAGTTTTTATTTTAACATTAAAAACAATCGTGATGCATTTAATTGGAAAGTTAACGTGGCCAAAGTGATCGTGATTTGCTAAATAGTCTTGAATGCATAGCTATCATACGTACCGTATTTCCTCAAATAAAAGCCTGTAGTCAATTAAACGCCGGGCCTCTGATAGTGGCCGGGGGCGTGGCCAGCACGAACAAATAAAGGACAGTCTCAAATTAAGGCCGGGGGGAAATTATTTCCTTTCATTTCATGTGCATTCAAGTTCAGCGTAATGTACAGTAGGGTTATGCAGAAGGATCGAAACCATCGAGACCATTGCGAGTGCGACACACTGATCCTGGTCTCTTCTATACTTAACCTAAACACTTTGCAGGGATTGCTCTGTAAATTAAATTGAGAATATAACTGATGCATATATGCCATTTTAAATACTGTAGTCTATGAGAGATGTGACGTGTGTTAAGGCCCTTTCACACTGAACGCGATTTTGACGCGCGAATAATTCGCGCAATGGTTTTATTTTTCGATCAGCTGTATGTGCAATGGGTGCTTCCACACCAAACGCGAATGTGCTGCGGCGAAAAAACGACATTTTTTTTTTCCGCTTCAATGTCGATTTTTTTTTACTTAGACGGAAAGGGCTTCAACCAATCACAAACACGGAAACAAAGGTGACAATCAGTGATATCTTAATTTTAATCTATGTTTAATCAACCAAATTGCCCGGATTTAATAAATAACAAGCAAATAGCTATAACAGACAATGACATGGAGGCGGCGGTGCAGCGTGATCAACGGCTTAAATGAACTACTAGAAAAGAAAAAAAATCTTTAGTCAGGGGCAGCCATTACTATTTATTTCCGATAGGCCTATATTTTGTCCAGCAGGTCACAAAGGGAGTTCTGGGTTGAGCGCGCGGTGCTGAGCCGAATGAGCTTCAGAAATGAGCAGAATCTCCAGAAAGGCGCTTGATCTCTGGAGGAAATATTACCGCTCTTTCAACGCAGTCACAATATGACCTCATGTATGTTTTAAAAACACAATTCAACTTATAAATAATACTTTTTTACAAGTTGCTTGACGTCACCCACAGGAATAAAGTGGAGTGCGGCGCGACAGAAGTGTTGCACGGGCAAGTGGATCCGCAGCTTGATGAAATAAATGTGGCGCGGCAAAACTCAGTCCCTCCAGAAAAACGTGATTATGCGATTGCATGATTTAATGCATAATCAGCCAAAGTCCGCATATTTATTTTTTCAAAAACGCCGCACTTTCGCCGCATAAATTGCCTATTTCCGCGTGCAAAATATACGGGGCTAGCATGATTTCATAATCCCCGCATTTTCGTTGCAAAAGTCAAAAGTCATATATATATATTAGCAGAAAGTTGAAAGATGTACGTTTACTTCACACAAGAGCCGCCATTTCCGCCTGTCGCCATGGGAACGTTTTAAAGTGACGTAATTACCCGACGCGAACGTCATCGAAAAGCTGCAAACCCCGTGGAGAAACATAGATATCGGTGAAACCATGATGAAGCGCAAACTCCCATTTGCCAACAAAAATAACAGCAAAAGAGCAAAGCAGTTTCCCGGTGTGCTGACCGATTTCAAAACACAGCATCATGAAGCTTTGAAGCGTTATGAATCAGTGAGCCGATTCAGCGGTTTGAAGCGTTATGAATCAGTGAGTCGATTCAGCGGTTTGAAGCGTTAAGAATCAATGAGTCGATTCAGCGGTTTGAAGCGTTATGAATCAGTGAGTCGATTCAGTGGTTTGGATCTCCAAAGTCACGTATTTCAGCAGTTTGACACACGATCCGAATCATGAATCGACTCACTGATTCAGAGCATCATGATGCTGTGTTTTGAAATCGGTCATCACTATATAAGTCGTTATTTAGTCGTTATATCAAATGTCTGTTTTGTAAAGCTACCTCTGTAAAACAGGAAGTTATTTATTCATTTTTCAAGTTGTAGCATATTCCTTTTGTAAAGCTACAGAACTTGTTTGACTCAATGTTTTGTAAATTTGAGCCGTGTGTTTATTAAGGTCTTCAATAAAACAAGATGGGAACTTAAAGGGTTAGTTCACCCAAAATTGAAAATTCTGTCAGTAATTACTCACCCTCATGTTGTTCCAACCATGTAAGACCTTCGTTCATCTTCGGAACATAATTTAGTATATTTTTGATGAAATCTGAGAGCTGTCTCACTCCTCCATAGGCTTTCAGAGGGACTGGAACTTGATGGCCCAGAATAGTAAGTAAAAACGTCATTTAAGGAGTCCAAATGACTACAGTGGCTCTGTATTAAGTCTATCATGCGACGAAAATACTTTTTGAGCGGAAAAACAACAAAAATAACGACTTTATCCCACTATTATTGTTCAATTTGAGCCTCTGACGAGAGTTCGCGGGAGTGCCACGACGCATGCGCGAGAACTCGCGCATGCGTCGTGGCACTCCCGCGAACTCTCGACAGAGAGTATATAGTTCGCGGGAGTGCCACGACGCATGCGCGAGAACTTGCGCATGCGTCGTGGCACTCCCGCAAACTCTCGTCAGAGAGTATATAGTGGGATAAATTCGTTATTTTTGTTGTTTTTCCGCTCAAAAAGTATTTTCGTCGCATGATAGACTTAATACAGCGCCACTGTAGTCATTTGGACTCCTTAAATGACGTTTTTACTTACTATTCTGGGCCATCAAGTTCCAGTCCCTCTGAAAGCCTATGGAGGAGTGAGACAGCTCTCAGATTTCATCAAAAATATACTAAATTATGTTCCGAAGATGAACGAAGGTCTTACATGGTTGGAACAACATGAGGGTGAGTAATTACTGACAGAATTTTCAATTTTGGGTGAACTAACCCTTTAAATATTCCCAGCACTTTCTGTGATGTAGTGCTTTTTTTCTCTTTTTCATCAAACCGCAGTTTTTGCAAGTTCCCGCAATTTCATCGCATAAAATTGCATAAATATCCCGCATTTTCCATCGCATTTTTTAAGAAAACATGCCGCATAATCAAGGATTTTTGCCCGCAACAATCACAAAAAAAAGCTGCATTTTTCTGGAAGGACTGATTAAGGGTTTGTAACGACATTAGGGCGAGTAAATTACAGAATTGGGTGAACTGTCCCTTTAAGTGACTGACCTACTTTTGATTTATTCATCCAAAATTTGACAAATTCTATGACATTATACAGTAAATGCCATTCTTATGAATGGATTATACAATTCCTTCCACATTTTCTGCATCACCGAAATCATAGGGCTAACCCACCTTATTGAAATGAAGACTTTCTAATTCAAGACATTTTAAGGCCTTAAACTGTGGGAAGTCAAATTAAGACGCCGCCATTTTGCCGTTTTGAGCGGCAAGTATGAATCTGAACACAGCATCCGTATGTCATATTTTCACCATAAGTTAAACGCGGAGAACATTTGTAAGCATAAACCCACCTCTGCCTTTTGATCGGAAGAAAGACAGACTCTACACTACACAAAACTCCGCAACTGAACAGTCAATAGCAAACACTTTAACAAATAATAAAACACACTCACAGGCTCTCCCATGTTCACGAAGCCGTCCTCCGTAAAATACGCGGCACACACGCGAACATTTGGGTTGTACTGTTCTGGAATAGTGTTGTAAACACATCTTAACCGCTGATTCCTAATTGTGTCCACTTTCGAAGGCCAAAGAAAGTGTTTTTGCTTTCGCATACAATCACAGTGAATCACAACATGGCGGCGACAACCGAAGCCACGCCTTCTTTTTGCGTAGCGTACGCATTTTGGCGGCATTATGCAAATGATTCTCGGAGAGCATCTGCCTTCTCGTTTCGATATAAATTATAAGTATTCTTTTTGTGGGAGACTTTGAGCCTTGTATATTTGCAGATCTTATACAAGCACACACAGCTACATAAAACACTAAATAAACCATGAAAACGCATGACTATGATAACCTTTATAAACGTATGTCTTAGTTAAACTTGTCAAATTTGACCGTCGTGACGAATTATGTGCTAGAAGGCTTATTTGACTTCGAGGGGAAATAAAGGCTAAAATATTTACTTTGTTGTAATTTAAATCATTATCCAGATCACTGCTCAAGATCAGTTGAATGGTACTTTACTTACTTTTCTCAGCGATGACCCAGATGAGCCAATCATAGGCAAGATATCCGTTTCTTTTCCCAGCGATGATCCAAGTGAGCCAATCAGAGGCGCGATACACATTACTTTACTCAGCGATGATCCAGATGAGCCAATCGTAAGCGTTTGGCCAATACCTAAACATCGCGCCGTTCTGAGGAACAAATTCACGCCTTTTAGGAAACAATTTACAGTCCAATGTAATGCTGTTGCCTAAAGATACAATCAAAAGTTGTACAAATACTACAAAAGACCACCGTAGTATCAACACAATAGGAATATTTATTGATATTTTCAACAGTAATGACACACGTTAGTCATACACACTCCACACATACAGAATAACTAGCTCTAAAGTGATTCATTCATCTAAAATATTAGAAATCACTGCGGATATATCACAAGTTAGGTCCAACAGGTTTTTTTTTCCACACAAACCAGCTTTTAAAAAAAGATTTAAAATAAAACCACACAATTTTAAATAAAACCACTGTATTTTGGGGACATTAGGCTACAGTACTAATATAAAATCTTTATATTAGTATTTACACATGTAGCTTACCGCCACAGATGATTAAAGAAAATTCAAATATACATTATTGATGAATGCAAATCTGTAGTGTTAATGATATACAATTATGACAATACATGAGGATTTAAATGCAGACAAAGAGGTTTACTTTAAGATAAAGTACCCATGTGTTTTTGGACATGGTAGAATCATAGAAGAACAGGTATTGTTACCACCTGATACTATAGTACATGTACTTCTTGTATAGCCTATGTTTAGATGTTTTGAGCTCGTTTTAAAAAGCAGATTTTATGCATGCTGTACACCTGAAATGCAGCTATTGTAAAACTACTGAATACTTGTTTGCAGTTGAGTGATTCCAGATATATAGCCCTATGCATGCTCTAAATGAATGAGATTTACACACAAACACAAAGAAAAACCACTGAGATGACTTGCAACAAGATACACGTTTACTTTTTTCCATACTAGTATATACACCCACACACACACACACACTCACACACCTATATGTAACTCCACAGTATTTTGTGTTAATGTCAGCACAAAGATAGTTTACCACAGAAGGTGAGGCAGAGCGATCATCCACACATGGGATAGGATAGTGTGCAAAATCAGCATGGCACATTGAGACGCTCTACACACACACACACACACACACACACACTCATTCAACTATATACAAGAGATAGGGATTCAAAATATTGCACTTGCTGGCCCACTGCGCCCCACATACCGAGGGACGCATAAATGAACAAATAAATAAGATTATACAGATACAGGTATCTAAATAGAGATGTCGTACAGTTTCATGCAGGGACGACGCCAAATGTGGCTTGTGGTGGGGAAACGAAGTACTGATTTAGTCTATTCTGAGGACACATCAATGAACTATTAGTAATATACGTACCGGCGTATTCAGTCTACAGTACATCTGTGACCGTGATATGTTTTTAATAATGCCGGATATGGTCGGCCTAACGTCATAGAGACTTCTTTTTATGTACTACACTCACAAGACCACACATATAAACAGACCACACCATGTAGTTTGATCATTTAAGGGCTACTGGATGTGTTTTCATTTTTTACCTTAATTCTACTTAGATTATTATACATCACAATTGGATTATCTCTAGGGATGAGAAACAAATAAAACCAGCTAGAAGATGAATCACATGAAACCCGTCAGGAACATGTCATATTTCAACCCAAAATGAAATGTAAAAAAAAAGAGAGAGTTCGAGAATGAAGCCCATTTTTAGGACCAATAGGTTTTAGTTTTTTTTGCATTTTATATTAATAATTTAGCATTTTTTGTCCCAAATTACAAAAATGCAAATGAAATCTTCATATTTGTACTTACTTTCTAAGTATTTAAACAACATGAAAATATTTGTTTTAATATTTTAAGTTGCGTTGATTTAGAAAATACTATATATATTTTCAATTATGTAGGATCGCTTATACATAGTATATACAGATAGATAGATAGATAGATAGATAGATAGATAGATAGATAGATAGATAGATAGATAGATAGATAGATAGATAGATAGATAGATAGATAGATAGATAGATAGATAGATAGATAGATAGATAGATAGATAGATAGATAGATAGATAGATAGATAGATGGATAGATGGATAGATGGATAGATGGATAGATGGATAGATGGATAGATGGATGGATGGATAGTACTATTTTAAAAAATCTGGGTTTCTTTATGCAAAATTTGTTTCATTTTGAGGTGAAATATTATCTGAATATTGTCAGATTTCGAGACATTCACCCTAGATCTGCTCTTCTTAGCAAAACAGTAGGCTTGTTATATTTCTGACATTTAAACATTTCCATCCACGGCCAAAGTCATGTAAGGTTTGTGGGATGAAATATTGATGCACTTCTCCTGAAAATAGCTGCGCGACACATTTCCTTGGCTATCACTGCATCATTTTACAAGACGAGCTCCAGCGAGCTTCGACCGTCCATCTCAGATTCCTCATAACATCTAAAATCACCGAATCCTCTCCGGCCATGAGCATAAAACAACATAAGAGCAGGGACAGCAAATCACATCCTCCACAAAGTAGCTTTTCAGCCAGCAGAGAAAAAAAACAACCGACAACAGCGATGAAACGGAGAAAAAAGGACCTGGGGAAAAAAACACAAACTCCACTTCATCTAGAAGAACGTTTCGTTTTCAGACACACGCAGCTCGTGAAGCACATTTACTTCTCTTTGTCTCACTGTAAAGTCTGTTTGCTTTGAATAAATAGATAAATAAATATCTCATTTCATCAAGTCAGCGTGAATTCATTTACAATGATCAAATTAAATTCCCCCTGTATTGAATCCACAACATTATATTCATCTGACTGAGGTATATACAAACCTATGTACACTAGATATATCATGTATTCATATAGGTGACTTTAATATTCTTTAATAATCTACAGCGTACACACACACACACACACACACAATAATTATGCAGCTGATGTCACTGCCGCTGCTAGACGGGAAATTTCGACTCGATTAATATGGCATGAATTCCTGAACTACAAAAACAAGGAGTCTTGTGTGTGTGTGTGTGTGCTTTTCGGTCCCTTCCTTTGAGCGCCTGACCCTCTGCTAAGCCCTGCCTTTAAAAACAATTCTGACCAATCCCACTTTAGCAAGGAAGTGTGTGATGATGTAATCACATTAAAATTTGTGAAAATTTAGAATCAACTCATTTATTTGTATAGCGCTATTCACAATACACATTGTTTCAAAGCAGCTTTACAAATAATCATGATGTTAATAATTACAATTAGGGATGCACGATATATATAAAAAATGTGTCCGATATATTAAAGTCGATAAATAATGTATTATTTCCTTCAGCTGAGACTGTTCAGATGCTCACTGTTCATCATGATGGGTTTGAATTGCTTGAAATATGACTGGAATCACTTCAGAAGAGGAAAATACAGTTCAGAGCAACATGAGCAGCGCAAATCTGTCATATACACGACATAGAATTATAATGAGAACAACCTAATTGTGTGTTTGGGACATGGCTTTAATGCTGAGACTTGTGTTTTTGTGACCAGGCTCTCAAATATGATATAACAATTGGATTTAGATTAGGGCTGTGCGATATGGATCAATATTGCAATTTTAATCACGAATTTAAAACAATATTTCCTTACACACATACTTGTGTGTATATTGTTTTTGGAAGCTGGCTTTATTGCCAATATTTGCGGGCACAATATCTTTACATAAATGATATTATGACATTGGTTTGCCTTTTTGAACTCTTTTCATATGTTGTGTAGTTCACAAATGCCTGTATTATCGATTATTTTTGTATGGTTTGGTTTCGTGTCTTTTGCACTATCTCGCACGTGACACAACGTTCTAGCCTGGTCCTACCAGACTCTCAGACATTTCATCTGAACAGCGAGTCTGGCCGCTCTCCATTGACAAGCGTTAACATCCTTGAAGGCGGGAACTCTGTTGAAGTTTAAAACTATTGGATCTGCCAAGAGCCACTCTGGATCTGCCATAACCATGGGCGTCGGAAGCAAAAAAAATGTGGGTGGGTCCTCAGAAATATTTTATGGAGTAGATGCCAATTACATTAAGTATAAATATACCGCTTTGCTTGCCAAACGTATATTTCGGAAAGACAAGATTACGGAAATCTCCATGTCATTGAGAGCGGCAGTAGTGTAGGGGTAGGACACACACCATCTAGTTTTGACACAAATCGACCGGCGGTTCGAGTCCGCCTTTCGCCGAACTCAATCTTCTCCCTTTTCCCATCACATATCAGATCGGAAAGGCATTTATTTTCAATAAAAATTAAGAAAATAGGTAGGTAAACACACGTGCTGAATGTTAGAGAGTAGAGACGATAAAAGTGAGTGGGTCCAATATCATTGATCGTAAAAAGTGGGTGGGTCTTGTCCCACCCACATACAATGGTTCCGACGCCCATGGCCATAACCAATCGCTAACGTTTGGTCGTGACGCATGTCATCTCAAACTAGCGCACAACGTCATCGTTCTCAGCCACTCCCTCTGTTCGCTGATTGGACCGGTTCAAATTTGACCGGAGAAAACCAGAGAATATGCCGCAATCCCAGACGAAGTACTGAAGGAAAATGAAAATTGAGCAGACAGGTCTCGCAAATTACCTGGGACCGGATTCACAAAAAATTCCTAAGAATGAAATTATTCTTAACTGCCAATTTCTTCTTATTTTCTAACTTAAGAAAAAATATAAGAATATTTTGTATTATAAGAAAATGTAACTTTTCTTAAGAATGTTCTTATCTTTTTTCTTATGATTGTTCTTAGGATAAAATTTAGGAAGTATTCATATTCACGAAAATAACGTTCTTAAAAATCATCGTAAATAACTTCTTAAAGTTAGGATAACCTCCAACCTATCTTAAATACCAATTCTACTGTTAATGTGTCACTAATTGTAGTTTTAAGACTTTTTCAGGCGAGAATGTACTTATTTAAAGATTAAATCTGTGGTTTATTTATAAAGAGAGCTCCTATTTTACAATTGTATCTGCCGTTTTCAGAGTTGTGAGATCCAGGCGATCAGCAGAGCTCAGCGCTCGTTAACCCCGCCGAGAGCAGCCTTACCTCGGCTAGTCTTCTGACGTCTACCGCTGGCTCTGATGTCTCTGAGATATCATTCGTCTTGTGTCGATCTAACGGACGATCTTTGGTACCCGAGCAGCGTTCTTCATAAACGGCTAGGCTCTTATAAAATACAGATTTTACAGACACGGCACATTAAAAACACGACATTGAGTCATTAACTCCCGTCAAGCCAGTCACAACGAAAATAGTCTGCACACTTATGATGATATCTATGGTAATCTGCAGGAAGCGCAAAACGACGAGCTTTGAGGTGTTTTTCATTCAGCGAGTGTTCAGTAATACCTTTCAATAAAATAACACCATATAACACCTTTTATTTTCTTCTTAAGTAAAAAATTAAGATGTTCTTAAGAAAATATTAAGACATTTTCAAGAATTGCACTTAGGAACATTCTTACGAACTTCTTCGAATTTATCTTAAGTATTTTCTTAACTTCTTTCTTAAGAAGATTTTCGTGAATCCGGCCCCTGGATCTGATACATCATCTCTCCTTTTTTGGTCCTTCTCCTGCCCTGAATTCTTCCCTGTTTCTGTGCTTTCTTCCATGTCGTAATGGTAAACAGACTCTGTTCTGCTCTTGCGCTGGATTAAGGCGAGCTGCATTCAGATTGCACACTACAGTTCACATGTCGCATCTTTTGCATGCTCAAGTTCGTTATTTTAAATGTAGACGCGCGTTGAAAGCGAAGCTCATGCGGTGCGACCATAGACCATTGTAAAGAAATATGGACGTAGTGTCTGTGATGTCACCCATAGGTTTCTGAAGAGAGGTTTTGAAGCCTCAAAGTCGGCCGTTGGCATCTTGGCAGAGCGTCACTCCCCGGATAAAAGAGGGCAAAGAGGCGGGACGTGGGCGGAGCTGAGGTGATGTGATGACTAACAGACAGCAGACAAACAGCAATCCACCTGTCACTCAAAGTGGCCACACCCTTAATTATGCAGAACTTTAAGGCTTTATATAATGTAAATGAATGAGTTATAAAAACATTCACCCCCTCACAGTCGTCATGAAGGGCAAAATTAGCCGTATAGACCAAAACCACAATTTGTCCCAGACTGTGAACATGTGTTCTTCTGCTGTAAAGTTGGGCATTTTAACATGAGCTCAATGAGATTCTGCTCCTTCTGGAGTCTGTCTCTAGTGGCCAGTCCATGAACTGCAGTTTAAGTCACTTCCGTATCGGCTACAAGAGAAACTTCCTCGTCTTCAAGGCTCATGATTGCTTAGTAACGGCAGACACGCCCTCTGTCGCTTTTTGAAAGGAGAAGAATGCGGCACCGCACAGCGTTTTCCACACGTTTTCAGACGCGACATGTGACCGGCCCTTGAGGGGATGGGTTGGAAAAATGTTGCTTTCTGAGGTTTCTTGCGATTTCGATTAATCGCACAGCCCTAATTTAGATGTTTTCGGCCAATATATCGGTTATCAGCTTTCAATATAAAGGTTTCAGGTCCAGTTTTCAGGTTATCAATATAAAGAATTATCGGTATCGGCCCAAATTTTCATATCAGTGCATCAATATCTTCATAATTATCTTAATGTCTGACTAATACCTTTAGAAAGGGCAGGGCTTAGCGAAAAGTCATCAACAGCCGATCCATGCTTGTAACCGCGCCGTAAACGCCGTTAAGACTTTGATTGACAGTAAAGAAAGCAGTGTGTCGAATGAACTAGGCACCGTATAGACAGACGTGACTCTAGTGCAAAGGTGCTGGAACAAAACAGGCTAAAGGAACGTTCATACACAACGTTGTGTGTTCATACGCATCAGACTGCATCGTATCGTTTTAAAAACAACGCCCTCTAGTGGCGCAATAGACCGTGACATGAACTTACACTGTTGCCACAAGCCACCTATACTGAAAACCGATGACCAGAGAAATCATATTCATATTTTTTCAAGATATCCTGCTTTCTAAAACACTGAAAAGTTGCTTGCCATTGCCATTAGGTGCAGTTGTAAAGGGTCACATGACTACTGACATGCACCAATCAGATTCAGGTTGTTCCAGCACCTGCATTCTACGACATTAAAGGATATATGCATCTATCTAAAGGTGTTCACACACACACACACACACCACACACACTTCTGCTACCATGTAAACTGAGCACTAACAGGCACAGTTAGGTTGCTGTAGTGGAGGAGGGTTATCCGTTAACCGGGCCGTTCCCTGGGCTCCTGTGGTAATGGCGGGGTCAGTCTCTATACTCTCTGACATCTTGTCACAGATTATGTCCACCAGGCGCTCAAAGGTCTGCTTCACATTGATGTTGTCCTTGGCGCTCGTCTCGAAAAACTCAAAACCTGGTAAACAGAAATGACAACACACCACAGTTTAGATCCATTACAAAAGACTAAACAGCATTTTTAGGTGTGTAGCAAAATGATATTCAATATATGAATAAATATTACATTTCTAAGGCAGTTTTGCCTGCATTCTTGGTATTGAGGATGCATTTAAACAAACTTAGTGAAAAAATTAATCCAACATGGAAGAAAATATGACAAATTTTGATTATTTAAATGTAATTATTATATCTATTCAGTATATTTATTATATATACACTAATATAAAATGGTTAGTATAAATATTGATATAAATAGTACAAATAAAAAATCCCAGAATGCATTTTGACAAGCTTAAGTGAAAAAAGAAATCCAAGATGGCAGAAAAAAAGTATTTTATATATATATATATAATACTTTTTTTCTGCCATCTTGGATATATATATATATATATTAAATACATTAGTATAGAGTTAATATAAATTATATTGTAATAAAACATAAATACATATAAGCATTTAATAAATAGAAATGTATTTTAGAAATATATTACTCATTTAATTAGTAATAGTACATTATAAATTATTAACTATTTCTTATTAATAATATAATATATTTTGTTATAATTTAATATATTAATACATATACTTAGTAAATATAAATGTATACTATAAATATATTTATAATTGTATTAGTAATTAAATATATTTATTCTTAATAATTCATAATAATAGTTAATTATATGAAATAGTTAATAGTACAATATTTTGTATTAATAATATATTACATTATTTTTAAATAATGTAATATAATAATAAATAGATTTAATATACAAAAAATGATTTTATAAATATATTCATAATTTAATAAGTAATTAAATATATGCATAAATAATAATTCATAATAATAGTGCCTATTATTAATATACTAAATTATATTTAATATATAGAAATGTATTTGATAAATATATTCATAATTGAATTAGTAATTAAATATAGGTATTCATCATAATTCATAATAATAGTGCCTATTATTAATATATTAAATTAGATTTAATATATAGAAATGTATTTTATAAATATATAAATCATTGAATTAGTAATTAAATATATGCATTAATAATAATTCATAATAATTTATGTTAATTACATTTAAAATGATTATTAAAAGTGTATTTTAGTATTGCATTGTTAGTAGCATGTACTCATCAAACTCTATTCAATTGTGTGTCGAGTCTCGTGTGCACTTCACATGATGAGCTCTATTTTTACAAAAAGTTGCTGACTATGTAGAACGTCTGAATTCTGTGACTTTTGAGGTTCTGTATGGATGTTGCCTATGTAAGCTGAATGTGTGCTCTTTTACAAATCATGACAATCATCAATGAGATGTAATTGATTTGACAGTCTGGAAGCGACGAGGGTATGTCCTCTCTCACACCACACATGCAGTTAGTGTGTCTTTTATCACCGTTCAGCGTTAGTCTGAGCCGATTGCACATTCATGTGTCATCCAATTATATGCGTTTAATTGTCGCCTCAATATGCTCTAATTTATGCACAGTGAACATATGCTAATATGAGCCGGCTAAGGTATGTGTTTCATTACAGTGCTTATATAGGAGCTAAAATGGGGCATATTATGCATGGCGTCCTTTCTGGTGCATTTTGGAGGTTTGTAGCATTTTGTAGTGGTTCTCAACCAATGGATTGATAGCAAAGATACAGAGAGCAAGGGGAAAATACAAGTCTAAATGTCAAAAGTTGAAATGCAACCAACCACATAATAGGGCATAGTTAGGAAAGCACAATAAACAGACTTTCAACTTTCAAAAAGCACTTCCTACAGAGAGATATGAAATTGCAAAAGAATTGCGTTCTCTCGCAAAACCTGCTGTGAGTACACTTCTATAGCAGGGGTTTTACATTTACATTTATGCATTAGCAGACGCTTTTATCCAAAGCGACTTACAGTGCCCTTATTACAGGGACAATCCCCCTGGAGCAACATGGAGTAAAGTGCCTTGCTCAAGGACACACTGGTGGTGACCGCTGGGATTGAACCAGCAACCTTCTGCATATCAGTTCCATGGTTTAACCCACTGGACCACCATCTCACTTCCTGTAACGTCCCGCTGGCAGTGTTTCAAACAGCTCAGTACGTTAACAATGGAGCGCTTCATAGAGTTTTATTTTCAACTTGGACTTAAGTATAAAGAAATACGCTCAGTGCTTATTCAAGGAGTTCAGTAAAGTTGGCATATTCACATATTCAACTTCCCGGATCAATAAATGATGGGATGATTTTCAACTCAAAATGATTAATAAATGCATACACAATTATCCATGAACTTGATAAATGTTGCAGACGTGTTTTACTATCCACTATCCTTTTAACTTGTGTGTGCAAAATACAGAATTACATGAATGTGCAGCGATTTGTACAAATAGAGGCATAGATGTGGATACAAAACTTCGATTTTGTATTAATGTAAGGCAGAATTTGTGCGTGCAACGAGTAAGATGTGCACTTGTGGATACGGTGACGTGCATGCATTCATTGGCTCATTTGTGAGTCAATCCTATTTGATTCATTTGGATTTTGAGACTTTCATTTTGCCGGTTTGGCCTTGCACGATCCACACACAGCAAAACCTGCTGCCACTAGATGGCCGTATCTGCCAAATCAGACACCGGCACGGGAGCGTTATTCTGCCTATAAGACGCTTAATGTGTGAGGAAAACGCTTAACAGTAAGCTAGCATTAAAAAGGTATTAATAACGCATAGGCTACTTTGTATAGCCCATAGTAGCCTATGCGTTACTAATACATTCAATGCAATGCTTTTGTGGATGTGTGCGTTTGTGTGTGTGAGTGTTTGCCACATTGAGAATGTTGTACAGGCTCACACCTTCATTTGTGTGTATGTATGATCTGCATTGTGTTGGATTTATTGATTTTTATTGGACAAAAAAAAAAAATATGCTCGGAATTACAGTTTTTTCCATTCATGCCTATGGGTGACCATTTTTGTCCACGAAGAAGGGATGAAGGACTTTTTTTTTTTCAAGCACTTAACATTGTAGAATCGAGTCAATTTTTGTGTGTGTGTGTGTTCAGGTGGCAAATTTAGGAAAAGTAGCCGAGTCTTGTACCGCTCAGATTAAGGAAAGTATTAAAAAATGTAAAAACAATAAAAAAAAAACAATTTTGCCCTCATTTGTCCAAAAGATGGCTTTGGGGTTAAAATAACTTCCCATTCATTGCCAAAGAGACTCAAATAACTCGTTTTTTATCATTCAGGCAAGTGTTATACATCATTATAATCTGTTAAGTTTCTATTTTTTTTTCTGTACAGTCACAATAAAAACAAATTGTTGTGCTCTTTGCAAAATAAGGGCAACAAACATGATTCGCGATCTTCAGCCTCTCTCTCATTGATGTCTAATCTGATTCTCTTCGGAAAATGACCTGTAGCTTAGTGAAAACTTGACACACAAACATGAGACATATGACTAAAGAAACGTTGAAATGTCAGGTTTTAAATCGTGTAAATCAAAACGAAAACAAATATTCTCTGTTTATGTAATCTGTGTGAAAAGTGGGAGATGTCAGTCGACTCATTACTGACTCATTATCCGCATGGCCACGTGCTCATTCAGATTAAAATACAGGCAATCCATGCGTCGACACCCACACACACATCAACTCATACAAACACAACTACTGAAGCTATGGTTCAGATACATCGCTTTGAGACGCGTTGAGTAATAATCCTGGAATAATTCTCCTCACGGAAAGCTGATTCAGGGCTGATTGTGGTAGGCTAAGTTTATTCAGTTAGCATCTGTGAATATTAAACGCAAAAAGACAGTTTAAATATAAATCCTGATGCAACACTGTTTAGACAAGATTTATTTGGCCTGTTTTCATTTAGTATAAATTGTATCTTAATTTGAATCAATGTTTTTAAAACTAATTTAGCTTCATATTGATGTTTAAATATTTTACCCTATGTAATTTTTTTTATTTAATATCAAAGTTTGTCAGAAATTATTCTTTAAACTGAATTTCGTTTTATATAAATTGTATCTTAATTTTAATCAATGTTTTTAAAGCAGCACTAGGTAGGTTTTGCTCTCGGGGTCCCCCTACAGTTGGGAAACAGTATTGTCCTCTACTACTGTCGTAAACTCTGTCATCCTGCATCGGGGATGCATCGCACGTGCATTTGTTGACCTGACGCATGCGTGAGAATATGACGTAGCGCCGGCGTTCGGGAATCCATGAAATGCACACTTTAGTCCCATTTTGAGCTCTACGCCGAGACCTAAAGCACGATCAATGTAGAATTCAACAGCTTAGATACGGCGCGTCTTCCTCTGCTCGTAAACACATCTCCTCCTCGCTTCTGGGTTATGTGTCCGAACGAATGTTTTTGCGCACAAAAACTATTGTCGTCGCTTTGTAAAATTATTGTAGAGCCACTGTAGTGAGATGGACTTTGTAATGACGTGTTTAGTGCCTTTTATGGGTCTTGTGAGTGTAAATGTACTGAATCCCTATGGAGGGCTTGCTGAGGCCTTTCTCAGCCATCAGCTTTCAACTAAAATATCTTCATTTGTGTTCCGAAGATGAACGGAGGAGGTCTTACGGGTGTCGAACGACATGAGGGTGAGTAATTAATGACATAATTTTCATTTTTGGGTGAACTAACCCTTTAAGGAAGTGGGGGTGATGGTGGAAGTGACGTATATGCTGTAAAGCAGTCGAATTTTTGTAGTTCTTTTTTTTCTCGGGTTACTACCCGAAACCCGAAGATTAAAAGTACGATTAAAAACGATACAGACCCCGTCAGGCTATGGCAGACATGCCATTCAACCTATTGTAAGTCGATGCATCATCACAAGAGTCTTGAAAATATATTATGAAGGTTGAAAAGTTACCTAGTGCTGCTTTAATATATTTGATATAATATAACAGACTGGTATAATAAATATATTGGTATATTTGATACCAATATAGCAGACAATAGCCTTAGCGCTGGCTCATGCATTTCACGTGTTTCTGACTGAAGCTCGAAATGATATTTGAGTATTGTGTGTATGATAGTTTACAAAATCAAATGATTCAGAAAATGTTTGCCATTGAAATGACTGGGGAAAAGTGTCCCAATCAACCTAAAGTCACACTATACTATTTGAAATCATAATTGCATTGCATTATGTTGTTTTGAAACCCAAATATTTTACTTATAACATTCATCATTACCAATTATTCAGTTATTTGTATTTATTGAATATTGAATTGGGTTCAGTGTCACAATATTACTGTTTTTTTAGCTCTATTTTCAAAAACATTTCTGATTGAAATCTTGTTTCTTTTTTGGGCCGATAATTTAGCTTGCTTTAAGTAAAAACTTTCAGTAAAAAACATTTTACAGAAAACTATTTTTTTTGTTACTGTTAGTGTACTTATCTAGTAAACCTAAAAAATAGTAGGCCTACCTGAAGCTCATTTATTATGCAGCTCATTATTATTCAGGTATTTTGTTTCTCAGGAGTGATTACATTATTATTCATGGCTCGTTCACGCCTACTCGCATAAGGCCTGAGTAAAGAAAAAGTGTTTTACAAAATGTATTGTTTTATGTGAATGAGTAGGCTCAATGATTCTCACATCATTTTAAAGCAAAAACTCTAGGCAAATACACCCATTTTTCAAAGGTCTTGTGGATACATATCTATTGTGTGTTGTGAGGGCTTAATTTTAAAAACAATTTATTTTTTATTTTTTTAATCATGCATAAACATTATTCTCTCAAAAATACAAGCACGTACATACATGTTGCTCAGATATTATGGTAGCCCAGTTTGTGCTGAATACAGCGTATTTACACTTTTGCCATTAATGTGTTTATAAGCAACTGAAAATAGCACAAATGTCAGAGCATGTCAAAACTTCTAAAGGGCCCCAAAACAGCTCAGACTTCAGAGGGTTAAGCTGCATGAATAAAACTATTTAAACTAAAGGGAAATATCACAGACTGCTGGGTCACTGTTTAATGGCCAATGTCTTGAAGCAAAACTAGTTATGCTGACCCACCTGACTTGCTCCAGGTCCATAAGTTTCTAATGAGTCCCTGGGGGAATTAAAACCCAGTTTGAGGATGAGATGAGGTTAGGACGAGTGAACTTACCCAACTGCTCTGCCAGCATTCTGCCGTTTTCCACAGACACCACTCGCTCCTCTTCCATGTCACACTTATTTCCCGCCAGGATGACCTGCGCGTTGTCCCAGGAGTACGTCTTTATTTGGGTTGACCTAGATAAAAACAACCAAGGATGTCACGATTCACAATGCAATTATTCCCCACACACAGTATAAACATCACGCATACATTATTTCCACACTGCGTGATGTATATACAGGGCTCCATGTTATACAGTATATTCCAGGTTAATAATTGCATTACTTTCACGGTAATTTCACAGTAGGACTTAAAATATAAAATATAAAATCTACAGTACTTTACTGGCAATTATAGTCCAGTTGTACTGTAAATAAAACTTGCTTTTACTGTGAGTTTACAGTATTGGAAAAAATACTGTAAACAAAAATATCATACTGTATTTATTATGGAGATATGCCGATATTCGTTTGTTTTTTTCCCCCTTTGTTTGGAAACCACACCATTTTGAGCTAAAACTTTTATTTTTCATTCTGGTTTCAGATTCTCCTTACTAAAATGATACTTGTTAAAGATAAATAAATGTTAATAAAGTTCTTTTTTTATATAATAAAAGTATATTAAACAGCTCTAAAAATAAAAGTAATAAAGTCAGTGATTTTTTTTACCCCAGACAGATGCAGATGTAACCTAAATATTTTATTTTTGGATTTAACGTTTGTGCACATGAAGTGGGGGTGGCATGGCATCAGTTTGTGCTGTCTTTAGCTTACAATTATTTTAGAGCTTCTTGGATTATTTTTTGCTAATTCAAGCTGTTATTTCAAGTAGACTTGACTACTGCAATACACTTTTTATTGGTCGCCCACAAAAAGCAATAAACAGACTGCAGCTCATCCAAAACTCTGCCGCTCGGTTATTAACTAGAACTAATAAAAGAAAACATATAACTCCAGGTTTAGCTGAATTGCACTGGCTCCCTATACAATTTAGAATAGATTTCAAGGTCCTCCTCCTGACATACAAAACCTGTGATGGACAAGGACTATATCACCAACTTTGTTAATTATACACTCTAAAAAATGCTGGGTTAAAAATAACCCAAGTTGGGTTGAAAATGGACTTACCCAGCAATTGGGTTGCTTTAATCCAGCAATTGGATTGCTTTAAGTAAACATTTAACCCAACCACTGGGTTAAAACAACCCACAGTCCATTTTCAACCCAACTTGGGTTATTTTTAACCCAGCACTTTTTAGAGTGTATTCCATCTAGAAGGTAGAGATCATCTTCTGCTGGTTAATTGGAGGTTCCCAGCAACAGGCGAACAAAAATAAATGTATTCCATAAGAATGGAATACACTACCAATAAATATCTGGGAAGTCAGTTGGCTCAATAATTTTAAAGGAAAATCTGTTTTTGTCATTGAATCATTCAAGAGATTCATTCAAAAACACTGATTCATCCTGTAATGAAACAAGTGAAGTCTTTATGAGAGAGTCAATGAATCATTCATTCAAGAGATTTGTTCAAAAACACTGATTCATCCAGTAATGAAACAAGTGAAGTCTTTATGAGAGAGTCAATGAATCATTCATTCAAGAGATTTGTTCAAAAACACTGATTCATCCATTAATGAAACAAGTGAAGTCTTTATGAGAGAGTCAATGAATCATTCATTCAAGAGATTTGTTCAAAAACATTGATTCATCCAGTAATGAAACAAGTGAAGTCTTTATGAGTGAGTCATTGAATCATTCACTCAAGAGATTTGTTCAAAACACTGATTCATCCAGTAATGAAACAAGTGAAGTCTTTATGAGTGAGTCATTGAATCATTCACTCAAGAGATTCATTAAAAAACATTGATTTATCCAGTAATGAAACAAGTGAAGTCTTTATGAGTGAGTCATTGAATCATTCACTCAAGAGATTCATTCAAAAACATTGATTCATCCAGTAATGAAACAAGTGAAGTCTTTATGAGTGAGTCATTGAATCATTCATTCAAGAGATTCATTCAAAAACACTGATTCATCCATTAATGAAACAAGTGAAGTCTTTATGAGTGAGTCATTGAATCATTCACTCAAGAGATTTGTTCAAAAACACTGATTCATCCAGTAATGAAACAAGTGAAGTCTTTATGAGTGAGTCATTGAATCATTCACTCAAGAGATTTGTTCAAAAACACTGATTCATCCAGTAATGAAACAAGTGAAGTCTTTATGAGAGAGTCAATGAATCATTCATTCAAGAGATTTGTTCAAAAACACTGATTCATCCAGTAATGAAACAAGTGAAGTCTTTATGAGAGAGTCAATGAATCATTCATTCAAGAGATTTGTTCAAAAACACTGATTCATCCAGTAATGAAACAAGTGAAGTCTTTATGAGAGAGTCAATGAATCATTCATTCAAGAGATTTGTTCAAAAACACTGATTCATCCAGTAATGAAACAAGTGAAGTCTTTATGAGTGAGTCAATGAATCATTCATTCAAGAGATTTGTTCAAAAACACTGATTCATCCATTAATGTAACAAGTGAAGTCTTTATGAGAGAGTCAATGAATCATTCATTCAAGAGATTTGTTCAAAAACACTGATTCATCCATTAATGAAACAAGTGAAGTCTTTATGAGAGAGTCAATGAATCATTCATTCAAGAGATTTGTTCAAAAACACTGATTCATCCAGTAATGAAACAAGTGAAGTCTTTATGAGTGAGTCATTGAATCATTCACTCAAGAGATTTGTTCAAAACACTGATTCATCCAGTAATGAAAAAGTGAAGTCTTTATGAGTGAGTCATTGAATCATTCATCCAAGAGATTCATTCAAAAACATTGATTCATCCAGTAATGAAACAAGTGAAGTCTTTATGAGTGAGTCATTGAATCATTCATTCAAGAGATTCATTCAAAAACACTGATTCATCCAGTAATGAAACAAGTGAAGTCTTTATGAGCCACTCATTTAATCATTCACTCAAGAGATTTGTTCAAAAACACTGATTCATCCAGTAATGAAACAAGTGAAGTCTTTATGAGTGAGTCATTGAATCATTCACTCAAGAGATTTGTTCAAAAACACTGATTCATCCAGTAATGAAACAAGTGAAGTCTTTATGAGAGAGTCAATGAATCATTCATTCAAGAGATTTGTTCAAAAACACTGATTCATCCAGTTATGAAACAAGTGAAGTCTTTATGAGTGAGTCAATGAATCATTCATTCAAGAGATTTGTTCAAAAACACTGATTCATCCAGTAATGAAACAAGTGAAGTCTTTATGAGTGAGTCATTGAATCATTCACTCAAGAGATTTGGGAGAATCATAATCTCTGTTTAAAAACAAAAAAAAATAGTGATTCTCAATTTAACCAGAATCATGCAGCTCTACTTGATGTGTTGTATTAGATTACTTTTCATCTTTTGTGATTGATTTTTTTTAGTAGATATGATATTGTTTATGTAAAGCACTTTGAGCTGCATTTTATGTATGAAAGGTGCTATATAAATAAAGTTGAATTATTATTACTACTACAGTCATTTACTTTAAAACAATTTTGTACAGTGTGCCGCACAATTAAAGCGATAGTTTTGTACCCGTCTCAGTTTTTAAAAGGCTTGTTGTGGTGCCATAGCAACAGCTGGTGCAGATCCACTGAAGCCCACCACACATTACAGCGTTTGCTCATGTATGTCGCAGGGATACCGCGGAGACTGTAGTGTGTTGCTTCTGTGTTTCCCCAGCGTTTTCACATACTGTACGTCTGGTTTAATTAGGAGTCAGTTCACTGACCGCAGCTGGAGTCTCTCTGGAGACTCTTTTTCTTCTCTGAGCCACAAGATAAACTGCAACTATCATTTCAAGGAGTTAAACTATTGTCACGCTACCCTTCTGAAAAACAAAATGACAAATTACTAACAAAAAATAGCTTTTTTTTGTAACTACAGTACACTGTATAAAGTGGTAACCTGCAATTGTTACCCTAAAGGGTCATGAAACCCCCTGTTCGAGCAGCCGTCAGTTCTCAACACAGTTTTGAAAAATGATATAAAAGTGGGCGTGGTTAAGCTGCGGAGTGGAGACTGACTGACAACACAGTTTTATGAGCCTTTGATCGGTTAATGGGCCGTAAAGAAGAGTGGTTACACTCACAGTGTGGATGAATCGCGTTTGTTTCGAAGACTCAGGATCTACTGAAGAGAACTTATGCGACAGAAACTCTTACCACGCAAAACAAACACTCGTTTTTGATTCATTAATGCATTTCTCACTTACTGAATGTGATCTCACTCTTTGAAGTGCCTGTCAATCAATGCGTACTGCTGTGTTAAGCGAGGCATCTTCTCATAGGATAAGGACACGCAGTCTCATGAATAATGAAGCGAGTCGTCTTCTCATAGGATAAGGACACGCAGTCTCATGAATAATTAAGCAAGTCGTCTTCTCATAGGATAAGGACACGCATTCTCATGAATAATTAAGCAAGTCGTCTTCTCATAGGATAAGGACACGCATTCTCATGAATAATTAAGCGAGTCGTCTTCTCATAGGATAAGGACACGCAGTCTCATGAATAATGAAGCGAGTCGTCTTCTCATTGGATAAGGACACGCAGTCTCATGAATAATTAAGTGAGGCCTCTTCTCATAGGATAAGGACACGCAGTCTCATGAGTAATGAAGCGAGTCGTCTTCTCATTGGATAAGGACACGCAGTCTCATGAATAATTAAGTGAGGCCTCTTCTCAAAGGATAAGGACACGCAGTCTCATGAATAATTAAGCAAGTCGTCTTCTCATAGGATAAGGACACGCATTCTCATGAATAATTAAGCAAGTCGTCTTCTCATAGGATAAGGACACGCATTCTCATGAATAATTAAGCGAGTCGTCTTCTCATAGGATAAGGACACGCAGTCTCATGAATAATTAAGCGAGTCGTCTTCTCATAGGATAAGGACACGCAGTCTCATGAATAATGAAGCGAGTCGTCTTCTCATAGGATAAGGACACGCATTCTCATGAATAATTAAGCGAGTCGTCTTCTCATTGGATAAGGACACGCAGTCTCATGAATAATTAAGTGAGGCCTCTTCTCATAGGATAAGGACACGCAGTCTCATGAGTAATGAAGCGAGTCGTCTTCTCATTGGATAAGGACACGCAGTCTCATGAATAATTAAGTGAGGCCTCTTCTCAAAGGATAAGGACACGCAGACTCATGAATAATTATGAGACATCGATGAGTCATCGCCGTACTATAGTGCGAGAAAACGTCACATTCTGCGATGTTGATACAAAGATGAATTTAAACCCGGAAGATGAATATAGCGCAATTTTTTTTTTTAATTAACTTGTTTTCTCTGACAATCAAAACAAATGGATGGTAACATTGACTTCTATGATGCTCAACACTCATAACTCATTAACACTCATAAACCAAAACATTTGGTTTAGGGTTTCACGAGCCTTTAAAGAGCCATTTCTACCTGATTTAACCGATAAAATGTATTTTGTTGATATTATTAAAAATGATTGTAGTTAGTAAGGGAAAGTTTGAACATAGCAAACTATATTGAAACATATAAGGTGTTTTTAATTATATTAAACTTATATAAGATGTTTTTGTTAAATATAAGGGGAATTCTAGTT
The DNA here is from genome assembly GCA_023566225.1 of Romanogobio albipinnatus. NCBI lineage: Eukaryota > Metazoa > Chordata > Actinopteri > Cypriniformes > Gobionidae > Romanogobio > Romanogobio albipinnatus. The sequence goes on along the minus strand of CM042259.1, from coordinate 44,835,276 downwards.
TTCTGTAGTAAACATAATCTTGTTTGATAAACTTTGATACTTTTCTTAATAGAACTAGTGTTCGTTGTCTGTACAACGAACAAGTTCCCGGAAAGTTGTGTTTTCGCTGAAGGTGGGACAGCTGCAGATAACACCAACTTTAATAACACAAAAACACAATAACAAACTCCTTAGTTGAAGTCCTCACCCACTGAAATGAGAGTATAAAAGAAGGAGTGTGAGGCTTCCACTTTGTTTTTCCCGACTGCAGACAATCTGTATGTCCGAATTGACCTTCTTGGCAAGAATAAAAGCTTTTAAAGACATTTGAAATCATTGATGTTAAGTAACATTCAAAACTAGTTGATTTAGATGCAACTATGTTTAGATAACTATTTTTTCCATGCATATATTTAAATACATTTATATTTATGCATTTAGCAGATGCTGTTATCCAAAGTGATTTACCAAAGCAATTCGTCAAAGTAGGGCTGGCCAAAAATCCTATCTCTGTATTTTTTGGTTGAATGGCGATACACGGTATATATATCCCAGTATTTTCAAAGTTTTTCTATTTGGATAAAATAAAATCTGTATTTATTTTAATAATATTACTATTTCACATCCTGCCCAATAATGATGTTGATATTGAAGGCTATAAACAAATACAGTGAATGTAATGTAGGCTATGCAATATATTATGTGCAAAAAGGGGGATTACAATCTAAAAACTAAATTCATTTTAAATTAACTAAAAATATTAGCCTGTATTTGATTACCCCATTATAATGGGGTAATCAAATCCCATTATAATAAGTCACTTTCATAAAAATATACTTAATTGTAGGTTTTAAAATTCCACATGTCACATTTATTGTCCAACAACAAATATTTTAGAAATATGTAGACTTTAGTCAGAATTATTGCGTTCCGTCTCTTTGCCGCTCATTCACAGAATACCGATATGTGGCCGATATATCATGCATCCCTAGTCATTTTTATTTTACGGAAAAGTTGGTGACCGAATTTAATTTCTGAGTGAACTGTTACTTTGTGAAGATAACATCTGCTGATGAAGCAGTATAACTGCTAATCCACCTCCGCAGCTCAGTAAATCCAGGTCTCATTTCTGCTTAATAAAGTAATAAAGCTCAGACATCAAGCCCTTTCTCAGTTGTAATGACTCAGCATCTGACCCGGGTCGCCTTTTCTCCGCTACAGTTCCTCAGCCTCTTTTCAGGATGTTCATTAGTCTCTCGTCTCACGCTAATTAAATCAACCACTGACCACAGCCGGACGCCCAGCTGAGCGGATCAATAGGGCGGCATCCGTAAAGCCCTGAACCGAGCCCTGCTGCCCTTTAATACTGAGAGAAATTTAAATGACTCTTATTAAATATTAACCAAATGGATTCCTGAAGACTCATTGATGACACTTTTCCTTTAAGGCCTCTTTAACTGCTCACAGAGGACTGTTCAGTCAAAGTGAAATCAAAACAGACCCTATTTACTCTCTTAATAAACGTCTCATCATGAACCAATCAGTGTAAGCTTGCATTCATAATATCCCATCAAAATATAATAACATTCTCCACCACAAAATACATATCCATACAGGCGCATGTACAGGCACTATAATTTAATAATACAATTAATCTAAATAAATAAAATATATATGAATAAATATGAATAAAAAGATCATTTATTCATAAAATCAATCATTTTCTCACTTCATTTTCTTTTGTTGAATTTAGTCGATGTGAAACGCTGTTCGCAATCAATTTTACTTTAGTAATGTGACATGTTTCGGAGTTAAAAAAGAGTTTCCAAAAGAATATTCCATCATAAATCATCCATCATGAATTGATTAGATGGTGAAAATATATGGCAGGAGGTTGAAAAATATTGATGACATCAGCTGAAAGGAAAGTCATTTCAGAGGCACAGCAAATTATTACATTACAGGACTTTTTTTTTTGCACTGATACAATGATGAATAATTCACAATGAGACAAGGGAATTAAATAATGATATGCACTACAGGTCAAAGGTCTGTAAGATTTTTTTATGTTTTTTAACGAAGTCTCTTTGGCTCAGCAAGACTGCATTTATTTGATATATACAGTGTATATGTGACCCTGGACCACAAAAACAGTCATAAGGGTCAATTTTTTTAATTTTTCAATTCATTTAAACTACGAAAATAATCTGGTCTAATGAGTTTTCGACTACCACTGGAAGTGATCGAAATGGACATGCTCAAACTGTTTTAGACCGTTTACACCTGTATTTAGCACCGTCCACTTGTGATCCAATCAACCAAAAGCATCTTAAAACCAGGTGTAAACAGGGCATTAGAGCCTGGCCACTGCTATTTTTATTTTTATGCCAAACAATGAATCACTAAAGCACTGTGATGATGAAGTGTAAACTAGAGATATTTATGCTTCCTTCAAAACGTCTCACTCACGGCATTTGTGTTTGTGGAACAATAACTTGCTTACAGTTCTCTTAAACATTGCAGTTTTGTTCTGCTAACACACACACACCCAATCTGTTAAAGCAGCTCTGCATGACTGTATGGCCGTGAGATAGCAAACGTTGGCATCATGTCTAGTGATTTTGCTCGTGGATCAGCAGAGGTCACTCACCAGTCCTGGACGGCTCCGAACGACTCCTCGTTGGTGATGTCATACATGAGGATGAAGCCCATGGCTCCACGATAGTACGCCGTGGTGATGGTGCGGTATCTCTCCTGTCCGGCAGTATCCTTAAAAATACACACAAAACAGCTTTGTTAGTTGAGACACTTAAACACTGTTTTATCACAGTTTCAACCCAAGAAAGAAAATCTCTTGTGTTAAATTTAGGGCAAGTTACAACAATAAACAGTTAAAAAACAGCTGCGTTAAAGTGAGCTCTATTTGACCCTTTGAATCAACCGTAGTTCAAGCCAGGGTTGCCAGATCCGTCGTTTTCCCCTACACTAAACATTATATGTAGCGTCCCATCAATAATCACAAATTCGATCCATTTTATCCCGAAATTCAAACAACATAACAATGCCGCTTTGACACTCTTAAATGTGACTGTAACGGGGTGTGTAGGTTCAGGGAAGAAGGAGGCGGGAACCGGCAAACAATAACAACAAACTTTAATAAAATAAATGAACAAAGTGTAAGTAAAAGCGGCAGCCCCTCACGGACGACTGCTGCGCACATACATAAATAAAACACAAATTAAAATCCAGGCCTGGTCCTCTCTCGTCCTTCACTGTTGTCGCTCCTCCTTTATACTCCCGTCACTCCTCCGTCCACCCGCTCTCACGGTCCCTCAGCCTCGCTGCTCGCCACAGTGACGTGACAGATTGCTATAGTGCTTCAGTTCAAGCGGTAGCACTGTCTTTTTTTCCACTTTAATAGAAGTTATAGCATGAAAAAACACGCATGAACATCAGAAGGTATGTTGAAATATACAGTACGACATACTGAAATCCATATCATGTCACATGTAATCGTTCAATGAGTGTTTCAACCGCGGATAGACGTCAATAAAACATCTTGTGAACATTAACGTTGCACGTCCTCAGGAAAGTTATCCGATGTACACAGTTTGTATGTTAGAAATAAAAAACACTAGAGAGGAGATGATTAACTGTTAATTAAATATGTATGTTTGAATAAATTAAGACAAGTGTTTATGAAAACTACCTTATGTGCAATTGAGATGTATACAAGCACTTTTTATTTAAGTGTTATAACTATATCTGTAAACAAATAGCAGTTGAATATAATACATCTCTTGTTAATTTAAACCTTGTTAATATTATAGTAATGTGCCAAATTAGAGGGTTCCCTGTATAGTTTACAACATTAGTTGGAAAAGTTTTTTTTCCTTAAGAAAACTCAAATCTGTATTCTGCATGGGCAGATGTCACTCTGAATAATTGGCATTGGCAGATGTCACTCTGAATAATTGGCATTGGCAGATGTCACTCTGAATAATTGGCATTGGCAGATGTCACTCTGAATAATTGGCATTGGCAGATATCACTCTGAATAATTGGCATTGGCAGATATCACTCTGAATAATCGGCATTGGCAGATGTCACTTTGAATAATCGGTATCGGCAGATGTCACTCTGAATAATCGGTATTGGCAGACATAGCTCTGAACAATCGGCGCAGACAGACAGCACTCCGAATAATCGACATCACTCTGAATAATCGGTACCGGCAGACATCACTCTGAATAATCGGTATCAGCAGATATCACTCTGAATAATCAGTATCGGCAGATATCACTCTGAATAACCGGTATCAGCAGATGGCACTCTGAATAACCGGCAGAGACAGATATCACTCTGAATAATCGACATAGCTCTGAATAATCGGTATTGGCAGATATCACTCTGAATAATCAGTATCAGCAGAAATCACTCTGAATAATCGGTATCGACAGATATCACTCTAAATAATCGGTATCAGCAGATATCACTCTGAATAATCAACATCACTCTGAATAATCAGTACCGGCAGATATCACTCTGAATAATCAGTATCAGCAGATATCACTCTGAATAATCGGTGCCGGCAGATATCACTCCGAATAATCGGCATTGGCAGATATCATTCCGAATAATCGGCATCAGCAGCTGTCACTCTGAATAATCGGCATTGGCAGATATCACTCTGAATAATCAGTATCAGCAGATACCACTCTGAATAATCAGTATCAGCAGATATCACTCTGAATAATCAGTATCAGCAGATTTCACTCTGAATAATCAGTATCAGCAGATATCACTGAATAATCAGAATCAGCAGATATCACTGAATAATCAGTATCAGCAGATATCACTCTGAATAATCAGTATCAGCAGATATCACTCTGAATAATCAGTATCAGCAGATATCACTCTGAATAACCGGCATTGGCAGATATCACTCTGAATAATCAGTATCAGCAGATATCACTCTGAATAATCGGCATTGGCAGATATCACTCTGAATAATCAGTATCAGCAGATATCACTCTGAATAATCAGTATCAGCAGATAGCACTCTGAATAATCAGTATCAGCAGATAGCACTCTGAATAATCAGTATCAGCAGATATCACTCTGAATAATCAGTATCAGCAGATATCACTCTGAATAATCAGTATCAGCAGATATCACTCTGAATAATAGGTATCAGCAGATGTCACTCTGAATAATCGGTATCAGCAGATATCACTCTGAATAATCGGTATTGGCAGATATTACTCTGAATAATCAGTATTGGCAGATATCACTCTGAATAATCGGCATTGGCAGATATCACTCTGAATAATCGGCATTGGCAGATATCACTCCGAATAATCGGTATCAGCAGATGTCACTCTGAATAATCAGTATCAGCAGATATCACTCTGAATAATCAGTATCAGCAGATAGCACTCTGAATAATCAGTATCAGCAGATAGAACTCTGAATAATCGGTATCAGCAGATATCACTCTGAATAATAGGTATCAGCAGATGTCACTCTGAATAATCGGTATCAGCAGATATCACTCTGAATAATCGGTATTGGCAGATATTACTCTGAATAATCGGTATCAGCAGATATCACTCTGAATAATCGGTATCAGCAGATATCACTCTGAATAATTGGTATCAGCAGATATTTCTCTGAATAATCAGTATTGGCAGATATCACTCTGAATAATCGGCATTGGCAGATGTCACTCTGGATAATCGGCATTGGCAGATACCACTCTGAATAATCGGTACCAGCAGATATCACTCTGAATAATCGGTATCAGCAGATATCACTCTGAATAATTGGTATAAGCAGATATCCCGCTGAATAATCGGTATCAGCAGATATCACTCTGAATAATCGGTATTAGCAGATATCACTTTGAATAATCGGTATCAGCAGATATCACTCCGAATAATCGGCATCAGCAGATATCACTCTGAATAATCGGTATCAGCAGATATCACTCTGAATAATCGGTATCAGCAGATATCACTCTGAATAATCAGTATCAGCAGATGTCACTCTGAATAATCGGTATCAGCAGATATCACTCTGAATAATCGGTATCAGCAGATGTCACTCTGAATAATCAGTATCAGCAGATATCACTCTGAATAATCGGTATCAGCAGATATCACTCTGAATAATCGGTATCAGCAGATGTCACTCTGAATAATCGGTATCAGCAGATATCACTCTGAATAATCGGTATCAGCAGATGTCACTCTGAATAATCGGTATCAGCAGATATCACTCTGAATAATCGGTATCAGCAGATATCACTCTGAATAATCGGTATCAGCAGATATCACTCTGAATAATCGGTATCAGCAGATGTCACTCTGAATAATCGGTATCAGCAGATATCACTCTGAATAATCGGTATCAGCAGATATCACTCTGAATAATCGGTATCAGCAGATATCACTCTGAATAATCGGTATCAGCAGATATCACTCTGAATAATCAGTATCAGCAGATGTCACTCTGAATAATCGGTATCAGCAGATATCACTCTGAATAATCGGTATCAGCAGATGTCACTCTGAATAATCGGTATCAGCAGATATCACTCTGAATAATCGGTATCAGCAGATATCACTCTGAATAATCGGTATCAGCAGATATCACTCTGAATAATCGGTATCAGCAGATGTCACTCTGAATAATCGGTATCAGCAGATATCACTCTGAATAATCGGTATCAGCAGATATCACTCTGAATAATCGGTATCAGCAGATGTCACTCTGAATAATCGGTATCAGCAGATATCACTCTGAATAATCGGTATCAGCAGATGTCACTCTGAATAATCAGTATCAGCAGATATCACTCTGAATAATCGGTATCAGCAGATATCACTCTGAATAATCGGTATCAGCAGATATCACTCTGAATAATCGGTATCAGCAGATGTCACTCCGAGTAATCTTTATCGGCAGAGAAATGTAGTATCGGTGCATCTCTAATAGTAACTACAGTTAATGTTACAACTCTCTATTGGTCAACACTTGCATCAGAATATAAATAAATTAATAAGACAGAAAGTAGATTCTTTATTAATTTACTATGATTTTACAGCAGAAGATATGCTATTTTGTTAGAATCTATGCTTACTTGTATACTGTAAAAATTCAAAGTTGTAAATAAAATAAAGATTATTACAGTACATTTTACAGGAAAATATTATTCCAGTCTATCAAGTCAAGTCAAAAGCTTTATACAAAGCAGATTCACAGTAATAAACTGCAAAATAACAAAATCAATGATGCAAACGTCATAAGATATGAGACTTCAAAATGTCACGCTTAATTTTACTTGCCATTTCATTGTAATTTTTTGTGAGATTTACTAGCAATTTCTGAGTGAAAGATGTTTCTATCCTACACTATTTTATTTTCAGTGTAATTAATTGTTGTATAGGGAAGAACAACAGCAAACTCAACATTTGATTCAAGATACAATATGTGTATCATATAATTTAAATAATAGTCATATAATATTTCAGAAGGCTTGATGGATGAGAGCAGGAAGTCATTTAACTTCTTATACCAGATTGTTCCCAAATTTAGCAGGGAAAAGCGGAGACCTGCCAGGGGTTACCATGGCGATCGAGCAGTACGGCAGGAAGTATCAGAGGCGCTGATTGGGTGGGTGGATGCATTAGAGAAAATTGTGCACCTTAAAGGGCCATATTTTAAACTTTTGTAGCATGTAATTTCTCCCAGCTGACCAGTTATAATGTTAGTCAATGATTCTTGCACCAAAAACATCAAAACGTAGGTTACACGTCCATTTCCAGTTTCTCTCTGGCCATAGTTATTATGATTGTTATGGTGGTTGTTCATCAAGTTGCTGAATTCTGAATGGCTGTTGATATGTAAATGTGGGCGGTCATATGTTAATGAGTGCATAATGAGCTCCGTTTCAAACCCTCTACATAAAAAGAGTAGAACAAGGAAAGGAAAATCCTGTTTTGACACAAATTAATGAGGTGATATAATGATATGCACAAAAGGTCACAGAAAGAGCTTTCATTTTTTTTGCACAGAACTAAACCACATTAAATGTTTTACTGGAAGTGTTGTTCATATATGCAAGTATATCCTGCGAAAACTTCACATGCAGTTGATCACGAACAGGGTTATTTTAATATCAGTGAGATACCATTATAGTGTTTATTTATTAACAGTTTGACAGTTTTTCAATTTGATTTTTTATTTTATTTTTATTTTTGTTTTCTTGGCAACTAGCGGAAAGTTTTTTTAATATCAATTAACAATTTTTTTATGGTTTTAGTTTTAGTTAACTGAAATAATCCTGATCATGAACAACAAAAGGTGCTTTAAAGTCAACTTAGGGTACGTTAACAAGACAACAACATACTAAAAACAGAACTGTTTTTCCTTTGCGCTTGTAACGTACACGGATTCGACTAAAAACGCTGTATTCTGCTGCCAGGCCAGTCGATGGCGATGTCACTTTGTAAAGAAAAGCTACGCGCCTATAGACCTAACAAGTAATACACATGCGCATGATGTCACCTTTTTGGTCACCATTTGAGACGATATTGGTATTGGTTTTCAAAAACCAGCACTTGCAAAGGTCATGTTTTCAGACCCCCAAAAGCTGTTGTCCTGTAAATGAAAGGCCAAAAAGCATAAAACTTTTTTTTTTAGTTGAAGATGGTGTTGTGTAAACGGCCCCTTTAAAGGCAACACATTTTACTTCTACGATGTGACGAATGTGCTGAAGAGGTTGAAACAGCATCAGCAAGGAAAGCCATTTCCTGTTATTTTTTGTTATTTCGTTCTGGTCAAAGATTACAAAGACCAACATTTTTATTGTTAGATTAATGTGCATTAGAGCTGCACAATTAATCCTTAAAAAAACACGATCTTTTCCCATTCAGATCTGTTTGTGCTGCCGTTTGTCATGTTTAGGTATGAAACAGCTTCACAAACAGTCTTTAACCACACAGTTTTGTTATTTCTGTCTTCCAATAATTCAAATGATCACAGAAGTAATGGGAAAAAAGTTAATTCATTCAAAAATGCTGATACTGTACATCCAGTAATGAAACAAGAGAAGTATTTATGAGCGAGTCATTGAATCATTTACTCAAGAGATTCGTTCAAAAACGCTGATACTGTACATCCAGTAATGAAACAAGTGAAGTATTTGAGTGAGTCATTGAATCATTCACTCAAGAGATTTGTTCAAATACACTGATTCATCCAGTAATGAAACAAGTGAAGACTTTATGAGCGAGTCATTGAATCATTCACTCAAGAGATTCGTTCAAAAATGCTGATACTGTACATCCAGTAATGAAACAAGTGAAGTATTTGAGTGAGTCATTGAATCATTCACTCAAGAGATTTGTTCAAAAACACTGATTCATCAAGTAATGAAACAAGTGAAGACTTTAAGAGTGAGTCAATGAATCATTCATTCAAGAGATTTGTTCAAATACACTGATTCATCCAGTAATGAAACAAGTGAAGTCTTTATGAGTGAGTCAATGAATCATTCATTCAAGAGATTTGTTCAAATACACTGATTCATCCAGTAATGAAACAAGTGAAGTCTTTATGAGTGAGTCATTGAATCATTCATTCAAGAGATTTGTTCAAAAACACTGATTCATCCAGTAATGAAACAAGTGAAGTCTTTATGAGTGAGTCAATGAATCATTCATTCAAGAGATTTGTTCAAATACACTGATTCATCCAGTAATGAAACAAGTGAAGTCTTTATGAGTGAGTCAATGAATCATTCATTCAAGAGATTTGTTCAAATACACTGATTCATCCAGTAATGAAACAAGTGAAGTCTTTATGAGTGAGTCAATGAATCATTCATTCAAGAGATTTGTTCAAATACACTGATTCATCCAGTAATGAAACAAGTGAAGTCTTTATGAGTGAGTCATTGAATCATTCATTCAAGAGATTTGTTCAAATACACTGATTCATCCAGTAATGAAACAAGTGAAGTCTTTATGAGTGAGTCAATGAATCATTCATTCAAGAGATTTGTTCAAATACACTGATTCATCCAGTAATGAAACAAGTGAAGTCTTTATGAGTGAGTCAATGAATCATTCATTCAAGAGATTTGTTCAAATACACTGATTCATCCAGTAATGAAACAAGTGAAGTCTTTATGAGTGAGTCAATGAATCATTCATTCAAGAGATTTGTTCAAATACACTGATTCATCCAGTAATGAAACAAGTGAAGTCTTTATGAGTGAGTCATTGAATCATTCATTCAAGAGATTTGTTCAAATACACTGATTCATCCAGTAATGAAACAAGAGAAGTATTTATGAGCGAGTCATTGAATCATTTATTCAAGAGATTCGTTCAAAAATGCTGATACTGTACATCCAGTAATGAAACAAGTGAAGTATTTGAGTGAGTCATTGAATCATTCACTCAAGAGATTTGTTCAAAAACACTGATTCATCAAGTAATGAAACAAGTGAAGACTTTAAGAGTGAGTCAATGAATCATTCATTCAAGAGATTTGTTCAAAAACATTGATTCATCCAGTAATGAAACAAGGAAGTCTTTATGAGTGAGTCATTGAATAATTCACTCAAGAGATTCATTCAAAAATATTGATTCATCCAGTAATGAAACAAGGAAGTCTTTATGAGTGAGTCATTGAATAATTCAATCAAGAGATTCGTCCAAAAACACTGATTCATCCAGTAATGAAACAAGTGAAGTCTTTATGAGTGAGTCAATGAATCATTCATTCAAGAGATTCATTCAAAAATATTGATTCATCCAGTAATGAAACAAGGAAGTCTTTATGAGTGAGTCATTGAATAATTCACTCAAGAGATTCGTCCAAAAACACTGATTCATCCAGTAATGAAACAAGTGAAGTATTTGAGTGAGTCATTGAATCATTCACTCAAGAGATTTGTTCAAATACACTGATTCATCCAGTAATGAAACAAGTGAAGACTTTATGAGCGAGTCATTGAATCATTCACTCAAGAGATTCGTTCAAAAATGCTGATACTGTACATCCAGTAATGAAACAAGTGAAGTATTTGAGTGAGTCATTGAATCATTCACTCAAGAGATTTGTTCAAAAACACTGATTCATCAAGTAATGAAACAAGTGAAGACTTTAAGAGTGAGTCAATGAATCATTCATTCAAGAGATTTGTTCAAATACACTGATTCATCCAGTAATGAAACAAGTGAAGTCTTTATGAGTGAGTCAATGAATCATTCATTCAAGAGATTTGTTCAAATACACTGATTCATCCAGTAATGAAACAAGAGAAGTATTTATGAGCGAGTCATTGAATCATTTATTCAAGAGATTCGTTCAAAAATGCTGATGCTGTACATCCAGTAATGAAACAAGTGAAGTATTTGAGTGAGTCATTGAATCATTCACTCAAGAGATTTGTTCAAAAACACTGATTCATCCAGTTATGAAACAAGTGAAGTCTTTATGAGTGAGTCAATGAATCATTCATTCAAGAGATTTGTTCAAAAACATTGATTCATCCAGTTATGAAACAAGTGAAGACTTTATGAGTGAGTCATTGAATTATTCATTCAATGTCTTTTAAAATATTCATTCCAATTAATCAAACATTTAATTAAATTAAAAAACACTTCTAGAGATTCTGACAAAATGTTAATTGCCGCAATGTACATGTTATTTTGTTTAGTCGTCTGTTCAAATCGAGGAAGAATCATGATCTCTATTTGAAACAAAACAAACTCTAATGTGCATTGATCAATCATTCAAAAAAAGATCAAGATGATGTATTATGTCAGTATGCCAGGTCAATTTTGACTTCATGTTGACTTTAACTGGCTTCATTCGTGCCACTGACACTGCCCTCTAGTGTGAAGTGGACCATGACAAACAGGCAAATCCTGAATCCTGCTCCGCCTGTGCTCTTATCTGCCACAGACAGATCCAACACACACACACACACACACACAATACAAAAAAGAAGCATACACACACACGCGCACACACAGAATGGCCAAAAAATAAAGCATCAGGCTCCATTAGGAGGCTTTATGATGATCTTGAACCGCAAGCAATTATAAAATGGGCTCTGAGCGTCTCTTTATGGCTCTGTGAAAGGCTTCTGTTTGGACACACACAGACTGAAGTGGAGGCTCTAATTACCGCAAACAGAGCCACTGATAAGAGCAAACAACATGCGGTCGCTCCCTAAGCAGGTGCTGGTCAATCTCGTCCACGACCGAGAGAGAGAGAGAGAGAGAGAGAGAGAGAGAGAGAGAGAGAGAGAGAGAGAGAGAGAGAGAGAGAGAGAGAGAGAGAGAGAGAGAGAGAGAGAGAGAGAGAGAGAGAGAGAGAGAGAGAGAGCAAAACGCACGATTCACTCGGTTCATAACTCTTTCAGTCAGCTTGAGGTTACATTAGGCCTGTCGATCAATGAAAAATGTAATCAAATTCATCACAAATAATAACATTACATCATTGTGGCAGACCAGCAAATCACCAAATATATATTAGGAAAAAAGTAGCTTTTAAAGTCAATAAATAAATAATGTTCAATAATGCATTCAAAATAAATTAATTATTAAAATAATCAACATGTTAAATTGACGGCCTTGCTTTTATTCAATTTTATTCTCTAAACAAATAAAAATGTAACATATCGTTGGATGACGTCAATTAATAAGTAATGATCAAATAATAAAAATATATTCAAAATTCATAAAATACATGAAAAATAAGTTTTAAAAAAATTATAAAATTAATAAATAAGCCAACATGTTATTTTTTTATATTACTTTCTTCTCTTTAAAATAAATAAATAATTAAATCAATCAATAATTTAAATAATTAAATTCACAGTTCTACTTCCACTATACTTTATTCTCTAAATAAAATCAGGGGTGAAAACATTTTGCTTTAAGTCCATGTAAAAAATAATGATTGAATAAAAAAAAATATATATATATATATAAATATATATATATAAACATTATTCTCTAAAAAAATAAACATATCATTAAACATCAATTAACAAGTAATGATCAAATAATACAAATATAAAAAAGAATAATAAAATAAATGGAAAAACAAGTTTATAAATAAATTATAAATATCATAAAAAGGTATTAAATTAATAAATCAGCCAAGTTAAAAAGTTAAATTGACAGCCCTATTTTAATATTACATTCTTCTCTTTAAAAAATAAATAATGAAGTATATCAATAATTTAAATAATTAAATTGACAGTTCTACTTTTACTATACTTTATTCTCTAAAAAAAATCAGGGATGAACAATTTTTGACAATTAAAAAAATGATTATTGAATAAAAAATAAAATAAAATAAATAAATTATATATTTATATATATTTATATATATTTATATATATATATATATATATATATATATATATATATATATATATATATATATATATTTATTTTTTATTTTTTATTTTTTTTTAATAAATAATAAAATAACTAAACATTAATTTAAATAACTAAATTGTCAGTCAATTAATAATGATCAAATAATAAAATGCATTAAAAATAAATAATAAAAATGTAAAAATAAATTGACAGACTTTTATTAAAACATGAAAAATAAACATATCATTAAACATCAATTAATAAGTAATGATCAAATAATACAAATATTAAAAATGAATAATAAAATACATGAAAAAAAAAGTTTATAAATAAATGATCAATTATTAAATTAATAAATAAGCCAACAAGTTAAATTGACAGCCCTATTTTTAATGCACTTTTTCCTGCTTTAAAGAAATAAATGATAAAATAAATAATTAAATAGACAGTCCTACTATTAATATACCTTATTCTTTAAAATAAAATCAGGGATGAAAAATAATGATTGAATAATAAAAATATATTTTAAAATAAATAATAAAATAAATAAATAATTTAAATAATATATATATATTTTAATAATTACATCATATATACTTTATTCTAAAACAAACAAATCAAGGATGAGAAAACGTAGCTTTAGTAGTCAATTAAAAAATAAGAAGAAAAATATATTATAGAATAAATAATAAAAATAAAAAGTATATTCTAATGCTTTAAATAATTCAATCAGCATTGTAAATTGACGGCCCTAGTACTTTCTTTTTTAAAGAGAGAGAGCTATACGATATGAATGATTCATGCGAGTCACTTCTGGGATCTTATGCAAGTGGAAGAGCTTCATATCCGACACATGAAATGCTAGAGAGCGCATGACACTGATGTGAGTCAGCGTGAGCGGCCTATGGTCTGACTGCACACGTCAGTGTTCAAACACTTCAGCTGCTGTAAGAGAATAAATAAGGATGACTGGGCAAGGCAAGCAACACCACATCAAGACAAAACACTAACACAATAACTAAAACAGAACTAGTTTTGAGCATGTACTAACAAGTACTGAGCATGTTTGGGAACAAGGAAAACGGGTTTGCTTTAAAATCATTACACACTGTGCATTATATCCTCATTTCACTGCCTGTAAAACACCCAGCAGATGCTTCTAATGTAATGTTTTTGTGATTGATAGTTTTTTTTCTATCGCTGACTCACCGGGTCACAAACTAACGTCTGAAATGATGTCCTCTAAAAGACAACCGAAGATGATGGAGTCATTACTGTTACACACTCAGATGTGGGACTAGTGCTGCTGAAAGGTCAAGCTGTCAAAAACGCTGTGACTTATAATGGAGATGACACAAAACATCATACACTGTGAAGACAATAAGATTTTATAATGTTTTTGTCTGTTCTGCTCACCAAGGCTGCATTTATTTGGTCAACTAATAAGCTAATATTGTGAAATATTATTGCAATATAAAATAACTGTTTTCTTTGTGAGCATATTTTAAAAAGTAATTTATTCCTGTGATCAAAGCTGAATTTATTATCATTACTCCAGTCTTCAGTGTCACAATATTTTCATCTTATATTATCTGTATGACCCCAATATATATATATACACACCGATCAGGCATAACATAATGAGCACTGACAGGTGAAGTTAACCACACTGATGATCTCTTCATCACCTGTTAGTGGGTGGGATATATTAGGCAGCAAGTGAACATTTTGTCCTTAGAGTTGATGTGTTAGAAGCAGGAAAAATGGGCAAGCGTTAGGATTTGAGCGAGTTTGACAAGGGCCAGATTGTGACGGCTAGACGACTGGGTCAGAGCATCTCCAAAACTGCAGCTCTTGTGGGGTGTTCCCGGTCTGCAGTGGTCAGTCTCTATCAAAAATGCTCCAAGGAAGGAACAGTGGAGAACCGGCAACAGGGTCATGGGCGGCCAAGGCTCATTGATGCACGGCGGGAATGAAGGCTGGCCCGTGTGGTCCAATCAAACAGACGAGCTACTGGAGCTCAAACTGCTCAAGAAGTTAATGCTGGTTCTGATAGAAAGGTGTCAGAATACACAGAGCATCTCAGTTTGTTGTGTATGGGGCGGCACAGCCGCTGACCAGTCAGAGTGCCCATGCTGACCCCTGTCCACCGCCCAAAGCACCAACAGTGGCACGTGAGCATCAGAACTGGACCACGGAGCAATGCAAGAAAGTGGCCTGGTCTGATGAATCACGTGTTCTTTTACATCACGTGGATGGCCGAGTGTGTGTGCGTCTCTTACCTGGGGAACACATGGCACCAGGTGCACTATGGGAAGAAGGCAAGCCGGGGAGGCAGTGATGCTTTGGCAGTCCTTCCAGAAAAATGCGGCTTTTTTTTTTTTATTGTTGCGGGCAAAAATTCTTGATTATGCGGCATGTTTTCTTAAAAAATGCGATGAAAAATGCGGGAAAATGCAAAAACTGCGGTTTGATGAAAAAGAGAAAAAAAGCACTACATCACAGAAAGTGCTGGGAATATTTAAGTTCCCATCTTGTTTTATTGAAGACCTTAATAAACACACGGCTCAAATTTACAAAACATTGAGTCAAACAAGTTCTGTAGCTTTACAAAAGGAATATGCTACAACTTGAAAAATGAATAAATAACTTCCTGTTTTACAGAGGTAGCTTTACAAAACAGACATTTGAGTGCTTCCAATGCACAAAGTGCAATCTCTTAAAGGGTTAGTTCATCCCAAAAATTTAATTCTGTCATTAATGACGTCCCCTCATGTCGTTGGACACCCGTCAGACCTCCGTTCATCTTCAGACACAAATGAAGATATTTTAGTGGAATTCCGATGGCTCAGAAAGGCCTCCATTGGCACAATGTACACTCTCAAGACCCATAAAAGGCACTAAAGACGTCGTTACAAAGTCCATCTCACTACAGTGGGTCTACAATAACTTTATGAAGCGACGATAATAGTTATTGTGCGCAAAAAAAAACGAAATAACGACTTATATAGTGATGACCGATTTCAAAACACAGCATCATGATGCTATGAATCAGTGAGTCGATTCATGATTCGGATCGCGTGTCAAACTGCTGAAATACGTGACTTTGGCGATCCGAACCGCTGAATCGACTCATTGATTCATAACGCTTCAAACCGCTGAATCGACTCACTGATTCATAACGCTCCAAACCGCTGAATCGACTCACTGATTCATAACGCTTCAAAGCTTCATGATGCTGTGTTTTGAAATTGGTCAGCACACCGGGAAACTGCTTTGCGCGTCTTTTGCTGTTATTTTTGTTGGCAAATGGGAGTTTGCGCTTCATCATGGTTTATCTGATAACTATGTTTCTCCACGGGGGTTTGCAGCTTTTCGATGACATTCGCGTCGGGTAATTACATCACTCCAAAACATTCCCATGGCAACAGCGGGAAATGGCGGCTCTTGTGTGAAGTAAACAAACATTTTTCAACTTTCTGCTAATATATAAATGTGACTTTTTTTGCAACGAAAATGCGGGGATTATGAAATCATGCCAGCCCCGCATATTTTGCACACGGAAATAGGCAATTTATGCGGCGAAAGTGCAACGTATTTGAAAAAATGCGGCCCCCCGCATAAATATGCAGACTTTTGCTGATTATGCGTTAAATCACGCGATCGCATAATCGCGTTTTTCTGGAGGGACTGATTTGGGCAATGTTCTGCTGGGAAACCTTGGGTCCTCCATCCATGTGGATGTTACTTTGACACGTACCACCTACCTAAGAATTGTTGAGCCCATGTATAGCCTTTCATGGAAACTGTATTCCCTGTGGCTGTGGCTCTTTCAGCAGATAATGCGCCGTCACAAAGCACAAATGCTTCAGGAATGGTTTGAGGAGCACAACAACGAGTTTGAGGCGTTGACTCGGCCTCCAAATTCCCCAGATCTCAATCCAATCGAGCATCTGTGGGATGTGCTGAACAAACAAGTCCGATCCATGGAGGTCCCACCTTGCAACTCACAGGACTTAAAGGATCTGCTGCTAACATATCACAGCACACCTTCAGGGGTCTAGTGGAGTCCATCGACGGGTCAGGGCAGTTTTGGCAGCAAAAGGGGGACCATCACAATATTAGGTCATAATGTTATGCCATATATATATATATATATATATATAAGAAAGTGTGCAGTTTTCATTTCCTATATGGCAAAGTTGCGGTAATTAAGGTAACAAAGAGCATGTTAGTTAATGCGTCGCCCTCGTTCTGATGGGGCCGGTCCGTTTGCATGATTCATGTGTCTGGAGACTCTCCAAATCCCATGTTGAGTTTTATTGATCTGTGACTTATGTGGACTAACCCTTTATCCTTTCATTGGGCCAATAAATTAACATTAGACAATGTGAGCGACTCATTTAGGAGATGGGCTGTTACCTCCATCCTCTGGGGCCGGTTGGGAGTAGGGATTTGATTTAGAATGGTGAATGCTGGGAGTGAGCAAAAATACTTAAGATCAGCAGCTGAGCAAATGAGGACTGGTTAAAAAAAACGCTGACATTTTCACAGTCTGAGGGAGAGACGCTCAGAGGAAATCTATTCACGCTTGCACACAGAAAATCACAAACAGCAAGTCACAGTTACATCACACCTACAGTATCACTGCAGTTAATGATGGTTAAAACTTATACAGTTTACTGTGGGATTAAAAAAAACAGCTTCATTGATTATAATGAAAGTCATTTACAGTAGCTTTGGTTGAAGTCGATTGTTTTATTTATGATAACGCGCAATGAAACAACCAGAAAAAAAGAGAACCAAGGAAATATTAATAACTAATTTCATTTGTTTTTACATAGTAAAAAAAAACCTGTAGCTGTAGTTTGGTATGAATAAATATGATTTCATTTCCAAATGTTTTCTTTCAGAAAGGCCTTTAGTTTTCCTTTGGTTCTCCAGTTTTTTAATATATTAACAGGCACCATTCAAATTTTAGCTTTGAGTACTTGTGATTTCTGAGAACACAAGAAAGCATTGAAATAAAATCACTGTGAATGAAAGGAGACATATGCCACGGGGGAAAAGAAGACACACACACACACACACACACACACACACAAACTCGCTCGCCCGCCTCCTCATTCTACCTCTACGATTTCTCCCAAGAGGCTTCGTGGTTGAACGAGTGAGTGTAAAAATAGCTCAAGATGAACAGTCATGCCATCGGTGGTGGCGTCTCCTCTGACCACAAAGCACACGGCCGGAGAACGTACAGATTATTTGGGTAGAAATTAAGAATTTTAAGAAAAGGACTGCTTTAAATTCAATAACAAACTGATAATAATTACACTATCATCACTCTCATCCCATGACTGCAAATAAGATTACAGATTACGCAACTAAGCAAGCTATAAATGTTAAAATACGAGACGGAAAATTGTTTGCAAGCATTGATAATATTATATTTGACTATTTTAAGATTGTCAAAAATACCCCGACCTTTTTGACTAATTTATAAATGATATTTACTCTGATTATATTGTGTCGGTGAATATCATAATCTAACAATAGTTTCTATTGCAAGGGCTTTTGGGTAAATACTGTGTGTAAGAAATGTTACTTGCTATTAGGATAATACTTTATATTTGAAACCAATATATTTACAGATAAATCTATATCCACACATTTTTATATAATTTTTGAGGGCCTGGTTACAAACACAAAAGTCTCACCATTAAAAGCCATGATTTATCTGCTTTAATATATAAGCCACATTTTCTTATCGAGCCAATAACGATAACATTAAAAATGAGCAGATACCGATACGGTGGCCGATATATCGAGCGTCCCTAATATAATATTATGACCTCCCTAATATTGTGTTGGTCCCCTTTTGCTGCCAAAACTGCCCTGACCCGTCGATGCATGGACTCCATTAGACCCCTGAAGGTGTGCGGTGGTATCTGGCACCAAGATGTTAGCAGCAGATCCTTTAAGTCCTGTAAGTTGCGAGGTGGGGCCTCCATGGATCGGACTTGTTTGTTCAACACATCCCACAGATGCTCGATTGGATTGAGATCTGGGGAATTTGGAGGCCGAGTCAACGCCTCAAACTCGTTGTTGTGCTCCTCAAACCATTCCTGAAGCATTTGTGCTTTGTGGCGGCGCATTATCTGCTGAAAGAGCCACAGCCACAGGGAAAACCGTTTCCATGAAAGGCTGGACATGGTCTCAACAATTCTTAGGTAGGTGGTACGTGTCAAAGTAACATCTACATGGATGGAGGACACAAGGTTTCCCAGCAGAACATTGCTCAAAGCATCACTGCCTCCGCCGCCACGCCTTCTTCCCATAGTGCACCTGGTGCCATGTGTTCCCCATGTAAGAGGTCTTGCACCCGGCCATCCACGTGATGTAAAAGAACACGTGATTCATCAGACCAGGCCACTTTCTTCCATTGCTCCGTGATCCCCATACACAACAAACTGAGATGCTCTGTGTATTCTGACACCTTTCTATCAGAACCAGCATTAACTTCTTGAGCAGTTTGAGCTCCAGTAGCTCGTCTGTTTGATCGGACCACACGGGTCAGCCTTCGTTCCCGCCGTGCATCAATGAGCCTTGGCCGCCCATGACCCTGTCGCCGGTTCTCCACTGTTCCTTCCTTGGAGCACTTTTGATAGAGACTGACCACGGCAGACCGGGAACACCCCACAAGAGCTGCAGTTTTGGAGATGCTCTGACCCAGTCGTCTAGCCGTCACAATCTGGCCCTTGTCAAACTCGCTCAAATCCTTACGCTTGCCCATTTTTCCTGCTTCTAACACATCAACTCTGAGGACAAAATGTTCACTTGCTGCCTAATATATCCCACCCACTAACAGGTGATGAAGAGATCATCAGTGTTATTCACTTCACAGGTCATAATGTTATGCCTGATCGATATACACTCACCTAAAGGATTATTAGGAACATTTGTTCAATTTCTCATTAATGCAATTATCTAATCAACCAATCACATGGCAGTTGCTTCAATGCATTTAGGGGTGTGGTCCTGGTCAAGACAATCTCCTGAACTCCAAACTGAATGTCGGAATGGGAAGGAAAGGTGATTTAAGCAATTTTGAGCGTGGCAGGGTTGTTGGTGCCAGACGGGCCGGTCTGAGTATTTCACAATCTGCTCAGTTACTGGGATTTTCACGTACAACCATTTCTAGGGTTTACAAAGAATGGTGTGAAAAGGGAAAAACATCCAGTATGCGGCAGTCCTGTGGGCCAAAATGCCTTGTTGATGCTAGAGGTCAGAGGAGAATGGGCCGACTGATTCAAGCTGATAGAAGAGCAACTTTGACTGAAATAACCACTCGTTACAACCGAGGTATGCAGCAAAGCATTTGTGAAGCCACAACACGCACAACCTTGAGGCGGATGGGCTACAACAGCAGAAGACCCCACCGGGTACCACTCATCTCCACTACAAATAGGAAAAAGAGGCTACAATTTGCACAAGCTCATTTGCACAACATTTGAAGACTGGAAAAATGTTGCCTGGTCTGATGAGTCTGGATTTCTGTTGAGACATTCAGATGGTAGAGTCAGAATTTGGCGTAAACAGAATGAGAACATGGATCCATCATGCCGTGTTACCACTGTGCAGGCTGGTGGTGGTGGTGTAATGGTGTGGGGGATGTTTTCTTGGCACACTTTAGGCCCCTTAGTGCCAATTGGGCATCGTTTAAATGCCACGGCCTACCTGAGCATTGTTTCTGACCATGTCCATCCCTTTATGACCAGCATGTGCCCATCCTCTGATGGCTACTTCCAGCAGGATCATGCCCCATGTCACAAAGCTCGAATCATTTCAAATTGGTTTCTTGAACATGACAATGAGTTCACTGAACTAAAATGGCCCCCACAGTCACCAGATCTCAACCCAATAGAGCATCTTTGGGATGTGGTGGAATGGGAGCTTCGTGCCCTGGATGTGCATCCCACAAATCTCCATCAACTGCAAGATGCTATCCTATCAATATGGGCCAACATTTCTAAAGAATGCTTTCAGCACCTTGTTGAATCAATGCCACGTAGAATTAAGGCAGTTCTGAAGGCGAAAGGGGGTCAAACACAGTATTAGTATGGTGCTCCTAATAATCCTTTAGGTGAGTGTATATATATATACCTCACAACAATTAAAGGAATATATAGCAAGTGAGATAAGCAGATTTACTCAATAATCACTTTAAAAACATCTGAAAATGTTTATTATCCATTGAAAAATATTTTGGTAGATTATGGAATTGACACAATTAATATAAAGTTTAACATTATTATAATGTTAATTAGTCAAGCAGACATCAGCTGACAATCTTAAAATAATGTCATACTGATATATATATATAGTATACATTGTGTATTACTATATAAATATACTGGAGGTTGTGAAATTAGAGCAGGTTCAGCAGTGTCAAGTGATCACAGAGTGATCTTAATAATAAATGTGAGGTACGTGGGAACACTTCCTATTCGATTTCTTCTCAGAAACCCGTAATTAGTTTATTGCAAGCGTGAGGTGATGAGAGTCTAGTTTCGTGACACGCTTCTACAACCCTCTACGGTGAGAGCGATGGACACAAGACTATCAAAATCATGCACTTGCAGTGCACATACAGCTCTATAGATTGTAATGGACATAGACATTAGTAGGAGCCAAGTTTAGCCTTTCAGCTTCAACAAGTTAGTTTTCACTCTCTGGCCTCATGGAGTAATTATCAGACATTTTCAGTTTGCATTAAATGCGCATTGTCACTTTAAATGGCATGTCGGGGCAAATTCAAAAGCTTTTCACTGGATTGATTGACTGGCATTCTTTAAACTCAAAATGAAGCTGCTCAGATCTATAATGCTAAATGAGCTATTCTCACAGCGCTGAATGAGACTCGTGATTCATGGCTGACGCGGCTGCGCTTCCTGGAACAAAAACATTGAGCCCAGCTGTTCCTGTCCTTTACATCTGTGTAATATAACAGAGGAACGACAGGAGCTATAAAGACCCTTGAGAACGTTTTAGCACGTTTATTCTGCGATAAACTCATGTCCTACAAACTGAAATGTCCTAGGATGTGTTTTGTGAAATAATGTAAATAGTTCGACGACAACTGAAATGTTTGACTTTAATTCAGTGATAATTCAGACTTTACGACACTAAAAAAGTATATCAGTATTACCATGGTTTTGGGGACCACACTTAATCAATATATTTGTTTAGACATAAGCCAAAATGATGCATAATCTAGGTCAATATAATCAATTTTGGCTTAATTTGACCGTAAAGTCAATGTGAAAGTAGAATTTTCACTTTAGAATAATTTTGTTTGCTTACCATAAATAAAGACAACGTCAAAGGACCTTTTTAAAATATGCATCATGTTTTCTTTTATGTACTTGAATGAATAAATCTCACAATGATTCTGCAGTTAGTAAAGCCAGTATGAGCTCTGCATATCAACACTCCTTCCCTCGCAGGTCACAATGACCCGAAGCCCTACAATTATACTTACAAATGTTTTTTCTGCATTGTAAATGTGTTCAAATCTAACCGCTTCATATCTGTATGCAGTCTGCATTGTGGCCCCATTATATGACCCCGCCCCCCTCCCCCCAATTCCTAGGTGTGTGTGTGTGTGTATATATGTGAGTGTGTGTGTGTGTGTGTGTGTGTGTGTGTGTGTGTGTGTGTGTGTGTGTGTGTGTGTGTGTGTGTGTGTGTGTGTGTGTGTGTGTGTGTGTAGTCTCATGCCTTCATTTGTGTGTGTGATTGTTCTGGATTGTGCCAGATTTTTTTTTTTTTTTGGACAAATTAAAGAAAAAATTGCCCATTTTCGCCCATTTCCCATTTATTCCCATGAGGGTCAAACTGACATGTGAGGGAAGGATTTGTTACTATTTTTATAACAACCACATACACTCCTCAAATGTATTTTGTAATCCAAGTTAAAGTGTGAAAAAAGTCCTAAAGTCTTGGACCACTAAGATGAACAGAAAATGAATTTCGGGTCAAAATGACCCGAGGAGGTGATGAGGGCCTCTATTATGCTGTTTTAAAGGCTCCTAGTTTAGTTTGGACTCTCCTACAACAGGTTTACATGCATGCAAGTTCAAAAAACTATTGTATTTTCTCATAATACACACTGCAGAATCAGGTCTTTCCTCACAGTGTCTGAAACAGATCTATAAAGGATTTGGTCTCTCTAAACCCCTCCTTTTCTGAGAGCCTGCTCTGCTGTGATTGGTCAGATGGCCCAGTCTGTTGTGATTGGTCTACTCTGCTCTGATTGGTCAGATGGCCCAGTCTGTTGTGATTGGTCAGATGGCCCAGTCTGTTGTGTTTGGTCAGATGGCCCAGTCTGTTGTGATTGGTCAGATGGCCCAGCCTGTTGTGATTGGTCTACTCTGCTCTGATTGGTCAGATGGCCCAGTCTGTTGTGTTTGGTCAGATGGCCCAGCCTGTTGTGATTGGTCTACTCTGCTCTGATTGGTCAGATGGCCCAGTCTGTTGTGTTTGGTCAGATGGCCAGTCTGTTTTGATTGGTCTACTCTGCTCTGATTGGTCAGATGGCCCAGTCTGTTGTGATTGGTCAGATGGCCCAGTCTGTTGTGTTTGGTCTACTCTGCTCTGATTGGTCAGATGGCCCAGTCTGTTGTGATTGGTCAGATGGCCCAGTCTGTTGTGTTTGGTCTACTCTGCTCTGATTGGTCAGATGACCCAGACTGGTTCCCAGTCAGAAACCAAACGTCATTAGCATATCTAAATTTCAGCTCCAGATCTTCCTCAGCACTTAAAACGAACAGTAAAGATGGCATCAGTTTTACCATCAATTCAAGCGTGAGTCTCTTCTTCCTGTGGAAGTGCAACAAAGTGGAATTCACAACTCAAAACAAACTCTCAGTCTCAACAACAGCTCCAGTATTTGAAGGCGGGGCAAAGTAGACGTTGTTCCTGGGCAGCCAATGAAAACCATAGGCTGGCATTATGCAAATGTATTACAAACCTATGTAGGTCCGTGCTGGAAGTAAAACTGGAATTACTGACAACCCATTTCAGGCAGTTTAGAATCGATTCTTTCTTTTAGGAGTCAATAACGCCATTTATCTGCACTATAAAAGTGTACTTTAAATAAACTACACGGTTTTTATCTTGTCTCTTCACTTATCTTTTCAGTCTTTTCAGTGCAATGCCATGGATTTCCCAGAAATCATTATGTCAGAGTACCATGTACAATGGTACTTCCAACAACACAAACTACAAGTAAAAGGATTATTAACTGACAATATATTTGAGCACTAAATGAGCAGATGCTGTGCTTGTGTAAAAGTGAGCGACTGATCAAATAATCAATGACTCTGAAATGCAGGTTGATGCAAAACTCTCTGAATGTGCGATCAATCAGCGTTTGCTCTCCACACATGACGTTAAAGTAATGACGCCACCACTTCAAATCAATGAGGTCAATGTGAATCAGTTCGGAAAACACAAGCACAATTTTAAACACATGCATTTGCTTTAGGCTAGTTTCCATACAGCTCGTGTATCATAGATAAAATGTTCCGGTATCGAATCAGTTTTCAATCAATCTGTATTGAAGTTTTAATAAGGACAAAATAAAGGCAACACACTAAGCATGACTATATCCGGTGTCATGAAAGGATGATTCTCCAAGGGCTGATTCTCTACAGCAAAACTGAATCCCTCATTGCACAAAAATGAAATGAGTTGCGTTTAAAAACATTCCTGCATCTGTCTGGCTTCTGAAAGCATGGATACGAGACGCCAGTGCCACTGAAACAAGGTTATTATAGTTTGCATTTTTCATTAGTTTTTATTTTTATTTCGTTTTGACTTTTTGTTTTCAAATTCAGTTTATTTTTAATTAGTTTTTAAAGTGGGTTTGCTAGTTTAGTTTAGTTTTTATTTTTGGAAAATGCTTCGTTTTAGTGTTAGATTTAGTCTTTTTTTTTGTAATTTGGGTTATTTGTCAGGGGCAAGATTCAAAAAGGTCAGAAAAGGTATTGTGTAATAATAACTCAACAAAAACATCATACAATTTTAGAAAATGTTCATTCAAAAATAAAACCAGTACATAAAATGTGTAAACAGTCTCAACACTCTGCAGTGCAAAATGTGTAAATGACGTGTGCCATTAAAAAACCTAAAGAGCCAACAGACTAAAGAAAGACATACATGAACCGCATGTGTAACGGAGGCCAGCTAGTAGTTGCTGTGTGAGTAAACCTCACTCCTCTGATCTCAAGAGACGCTCTAGCGACTGACGCTAGGGGTTGCAGCCTTTAGCCTGCTTGTTAGAGCGTCCGACTCTCATGCCGGTGGACCCGGGGTCAAGTCCCGCTTGGAGTGGGCGGCTCGAACAGGAGGGGTTACACATGTATTCAACCCATTTTAGAGCTAAAATACACACTATACTAAATGTACCCTATACCAGTGTTTCCCAACCGGGGTTATTTATGACGTATATTTTGAGACGGAACTTAACGAACATCCAAAACAATACTGTGTTGGGCTAAATGCACTCGTTGTATGTGAGTAGCCTACATATGATGGCATTTTGACCAGCTGAGAGTTCATGAAGAGCATAAAATGTGTAAAAGACTCAGCAGGAATCTCTCCGTCACACACACAAACGAAGATCTGCAAGGTTTCTGACGCCGGTAATGGCCATTGTAGCTCCTATGACAGGAGGAACCAGTGCTTTGTAGGGTCGCATCTTTTGACATCACGTCCTGTTTTTAGTTTGTTTAGATGTCTTTGGCTCATATTTCAATCAAACAGCACCAGAGTTCGTTTGGAAAGGTCATCTCACAACATGAATGCCCATACATTTATGCAACCAAAAGCTAGAGTATTTACTTGTAAGGAGGAGGGTATATTGAACAACATGTTGGCCTCTGTCTAATTTGGTGGATTGCAACCCAGCAGTTGGGAAGCACTGACCTGAGGCAAGCCAGGCGTCAATTTAACCGGCCTCATTTCAAGCTACACGGCTAGTCTAATGAAACCTGCTGTCTAATGTAGGCCAGCTCACCCATATCTGCAGTTTGATCCTCTTGTCGTTCTTGTAGACGGTTTTGACTTTGAAATCGATGCCCACCGTGCTCACAAACGCTGACGTGAAGGAGTCGTCAGCGTACCGGAAGAGAAACGATGTCTTTCCTACACTGCTGTTGCCGATGATCAGCAGTTTGAACATGTAATCGAAGTTCTGGTCAGATCCTTCTTTCTGTGCCGCAGCCATCTGGAACGAGAGAAGACGCTTTGAACAAACACTGCAGAAACACAAAATATATATCGGTATCGGCTGATATATGTTCATTTCTAATATTAACATTATTGGCCCGATAAGACAACTTGTCTGATATATTAAAGCCGATAAATAATGTATTATTTCCTTCAGCTGAGACACTTCAGATGGGTTTGACTTTGAATTGCTTGAAATATGATTGGAATCACTTCAGAAAAGGAAAATACAGTTCAGAGTAGTGTTAGACCGATATATCGGCCGGCCGATATATCGGGCCGATACAAGGCTGCTGCGTTCGCCGATATTTTTTCCCCAGCATTATTTACAGACACTCTCACCGTCTTCAAACTGTCTTGCTCTCCCTTCCTCGCGCATATGAATCAAAATCAATTGAGAATTGAAATGATGGTAAAAGATCGGAAGACCGAAGTTTCATGTAGAGCATTGGGAGATTTTTTCCTGAATTAGCGCTGGTGTTGCTCTACAAGAGATTAAGTTAAGTACACCTAAGCATTAAATGACTAGGTTGTAAATAGTTTTAAAATTAAGTATAGTACAGTCAGTGTGCACTTTATTATGCTGCTTGCTTGTTGCTACTGTGTGCAATAGTGTAACTATTTTATTTATGCTTAAATATTTATTTTCACCACTGAACTCTTTTTTTTTTCTTGTTCTACCTCACCTGTTTTTACTATTTGTTAAATATTGTTGTTTTTTTTGTTCAATAAATATTACTTTTTATAAATTGAGACTTCATTTTTATGATGTATTTAAGGCAGCAAAAGCAGTATTGGCTCCAAATATTGGCTCAAGAAAATCGGCAGCCCGGAAAGGCTGATGAAAAAAAATCGTTATCGGCATCGGCAGTAAAAAATCCATATCGGTCGATCCCTAGTTCAGAGCAACATGAAGAGCGCAAGTTTGTCATATAGACGACATAAAACTATAATGAGAACATCATAATAGTGTGTTTGGGACATGGCTTTAATGCTGAGACTTTTGATTTTGTAATCAGGCTCTCAAAAATTATGTAACATTTTGGATTTAGATTTATCGGCCAATATATCGGTTATCGGCTTTCAAATATTAAGAATGATCATATCGGCGCATCACTATAAACGTGCATTTTATCTGCATTCTACACTAATAAATCTTCAAAATGCATTTATTATGGAGCTATATTTTATAATGGTTAGTGGACACAAACAAACAAAACAAATAAAGTAGGGATGCACAATATATCGGTATCGGCCGATACATGTTCCTTTCTAATGTTATCGTTTTCGGCCCGCTAAGAACATTTGTCCGGTATATTAAAGCTGCAATATGTAACATTTTTGCAGTAAATATCCAAACACCACTTGGCCAGTTTTATATATTTTGTTCAGTCGAGTACTTACAATATCCTAAATGTTTCCAACTATTTGTAAATCGTGAGATGCTCTTTTACCCGAGGAACCGGGACGTGTGAGGACGTGGCCTGTCGATGACATCATATCCGCGTTCCCCTCGGTTTCTGGTGTTATTCTGCAGAAGCGCTTTACTCTCACTGCAGTGTGAACAAGTGTCACAGCAGCCGGCGAGAGAACGCACAGTAACGCCATCCCATCATCAACACACTCAGATGTGTGTAATATGATCAACAGAGCTGCGCTACCTCACACTCATGAGCGGAGGAGAGGAAGTGGCGACTGTGGCATAATAAAAGTCCCGCTGCTCGCGAGGCGTGTGTTGCGTTCATCTTATTAACAATCGCTCCAGCAGTTCCTCATCTCCACAACACTCGCTCCTGCTCTGCTTCAGACTACAGTAATGTTAATAATCACATCATCAACATGATTTCTGCCCGAGTCCTGTCCCCATTCTGAGGTGGAGACCACATGACCCAAGATTCTGCGCTCAAACGTGACGTCATCAAACTACGCCTTGAACAGGTGACTTCTAGTGGACGGAAAAGTTACATAGTGCAGCTTTAAAGCGGAAAAATTATGTATTATTTCCTTCAGCTGAGACACTTCAGATGTGCACTGTTCATCATGATGGGTTTGAATTGCTTGAAATATGATTGTAATCACTTCAAAAAGGGAAAATATGCTATATAAAATTATCATAATTGTGTGTTTGGGCCATGGCTTTTAATGCTGAGACTTTTGTTTTGTAATCAGGCTCTCAAAAATTATATCAAAAATGTAATTTTTTATTTATTTATCGGCCAATATATCGGTTAGCGGCTTTCAAATATAAAGAATTATCGTATCGGCCATAATTTTCATATTGGCGCATCCCTAAAATAAAGGGAACATTTTGAAACGTCAAAAATATTCTCCTGGCTATTTAATAACAATAAAATTTGGATTAATTAAAAATGGACTTGATATGGTTGTAGCTATTTTATTACTGTTAATATTCATTAGACTACAACCATATTAACATGAATAATAATAATAATATACAGTACGTTTTTTTATAATCTAAATTCATTTTTAATTTAAAAAAATAAAAAAATGTATAGATTAGCGTCAAATGCTGTGCATTTTCAACGTATTTTAATTATGTAAACAGTCATTAAATAAGCAATTTAGTTTCCCAGTGAACACTTTAGTCTTAATTTTTAAATATTCTTGAAAAGGTATCGGAAGATCCGATATTAAATGATAAAATTATTGATGTTTTCCCCATTAAAAATCCGTAAAGATGAACTTGTGAATTGGTTTTGGAAAGTACAGGCCTAATGAGATTATTTCTCTAAATTATACCTGCAAACCAAACAGTAAATACAGTAAAACATCACATGTTATAAGTTGACATTAATCAAATGTGGAGCTTGTCATTGGCTGAAAGATCCCTAGAAAGCCATCCATAAACCCATCCTCAAACACATCTCAAAAATACAGTCAAGCTGACAATCATGTAATTATGATAATGATGAATGTGCAGAAATGAATCGATTAATAGCTATAAATGCGTTAGTACAGGAATATTCCCCCAACCCCCACATTACAGACGCTTAGGGTGTGTTTCCATCCATTTTATTCACCCTTATGTTCATAACGACTGATTCAATCATGTTGAGAATAAGGTTAATACATTACAACAATCAATTGTGACATATTTCGCCTTATCTTCATTTATACAATTCGGGAATGATCAGCAGAACTGCGATTATAAGGAAATAACTTCATGTTATAAAGCCACATTTGGCGATAAAGCTTTGAAAACGCAAGCACAAACCTGCATGGATCCGTCCTGACGCATCCTCAACCGAAGCCCGGAGATTTGGCACGATAATTCAGTCGGTTCCCGGTGATGCTCGAATCACTCCGTGTCCTCTGAGCATCAGCATCAGCTGCCAGATAGAGAACGCGCACTGACTCTCTGCTGTGCGCGCTCCCGGACGTTCCAACGGCACTCAACCGCGCTCGCTGCTTGGAGTTGTAGTTTTTCCCCAAAGAATAGTTTGTAGTCTTAAAATCTGAAATAGTGTTATCGGTGGATTCTCTCTCACCTTTAACGTAAAAATATTTTTTTTGGGGGGGAATAATAATTTGACAATATAATTCAGTGCACAGGAAGGTTTTTATATTTACATTGAAGTCTAATAATAATAATTAACCGTCTTAGAATGATCAAACCGAACATTTTAACAGGTTTGTATGCGTGTTCCCATGGTAAATTGTACAAATGGGAGTTGTAGTCTTCTCCAAATAATAGTTTGTAGTCCTAAAAACCAGGAATGGATTCGCCCTCACCATTTCTAATGTGTCTCGATGTATTAGTAAAATAACATTCTTATATAGCAGCGTGTTAGCAAGTAACTTTTTTCCCGCCACAACATTTTTAAATATTTATTTATTTATTTATTTATTTATTTTTGGAGGGGGGGGGGGTGCAATAATTTGACAATATAATTCAGTGCACAGGAAGGTTTTGTATATTTACATTAAAGTCTAATAATATTCTGTTGGATGAAAAATAAACTGCCTTTCATTTTTGTAGGTTTTTATTTAATTTTAGTATTCTTGTAGAAATTATAATAAATTTTAGCTTAGATTTCATTAAACATTAACACTTAAGCCTATATAATTAACCGTCTTAGAATAATCAAACCAAACATTTTAACAGGTTTGTATGTATGATAACGTTCCCATGGTAAATTGTACAAATGGGAGTTGTAGTTTTCTCCAAATAATAGTTTGTAGTCCTAAAACCATCAATGGATTCGCCTTCACCATTGTGTTTCGATGTTCCCGCCACAAAATTTTTAAATATTTATTTATTTATTTATTTTTATTTTTTTTGGGGGGGGGGGGGGCAATAATTTGACAATATAATTCAGTGCACATGAAGGTTTTTATATTTACATTAAAGTCTAATAATATCCTGCTGGAATAAAAATAGTTTTGTAGTTTTTTATTTAATTATAGTAGACATTATAGGCTAATTGGCTTCATTAGACATCTACACTATATAGTCTTAAAAAAATGAAACCAAACATTTTAACATGTCTGTATGATAATGTTCCCTAAAGATGAAATATATTTACCAGAGATTTGCGGGAATCCAGAGGGCGGATCGATAAGAGGCTGATCGAAATCTCATTGGCTGTTGGCTCCTGTCAATCATTGTAATCGGAAGGCCTGAAAGCCCCGGTGGGAAGTAGGTAAGGCAGTACTCATATTAAAACCATCTTTTAAATTAAAACGGCCCATTTTAGTGTTTTAGACAGATTGATATTTAGCTGTAGCTCAATATTGCAGAGGATTTCAGAGTCTGTCTGCCGTACCGATGAAAACTGAGGCGTGTTTAACGCTAACAGGACATGATGTTTGAGTTTGTTTTCATCTTAACTGTGGTATTTACTATTTACAGTAGTTTACAGGCGTTTAACACGCACAGTCGATCGCTCACCCTGTCAGTTTGTTTGGTGGCAGTTTGTCCGCGCTCATGTGACAGACACGCGTGCACGCGCCTCGGATTGTTGCAGCAGAGCGACCTCTACCGGCCGTGTGTGTAAGTGCTGCAAATCAAATGAAAGTAAATTGAACTACAGCTACTTAAAATGAAGAAAAAGCAGCAAAATAATATTAAAATATAGATTATGCGTTCTTAAATATACAGAAAATGAAGTAATGTATAAATAGTGCTCAGTATGTTCAATACAGTTTTGAGAAGTGAGATGCAATTCAGTACATTGTATTATGTACTATTATATTTGTTAATATTTTAAATTAGCTTTTAGTTTTTTGGTGTTGTTGTTTTTTTATTATATGTGCAGTAGCTTTAGTAATTTCAGCAGGCTACTTTAACTTAACATTTTATTATTTCGGTTAGTTTAAACATTTCTTATTTTTATTGACATTTCAATTTTTTATTATATTTATATTTAATTAACAGAAGTATTTTTTTAACAACATTGCAATGATATAATTTAAAATGTATATAAAGAAAAAAATTATGTACATCTTAATTGCTGTAATTATATTGTATTGCATTATATAGATTGGCAATTCTTTATTTTTTGCTATTCTATTTATGAGATGTATTAGAGATTTATAAGAAGTTTATGAATATATATATATGATATGATATGATATGATATATATATATATATTATTTATGTTTTCATTATCTTATTAACTGATGTCCTAGGATGTATCATAAAATAATAATTAAAAAATCAGATCTTTTTTGGTTCATATACTCCAAACAATGTAATGAAAAAAATATCTATGGCTCTCAGGTATATATACACTATATTGGCAAAAGTTTTGTGACGCCTGCCTTTACATGCACATGAACTTTAATGCCATCCCATTCTTAATCCGTAGGGTTTAATATGGAGTCGGCCACCCTTTGCAGTTCTAACAGCTTCAGCTCTTCTGGGAAGGCTTTCCTCAAGGTTTAGGAGTGTGTTTATGGGGATTCTTCTAGAAGCGCATTTGTGAGGTCAGGCACTGATGTTGGACGAGAAGGCCTGGCTCTCAGTCTCCGCTCTAATTCATCCCAAAGGTGTTCTATCGGGTTGAGGTCAGGACTCTGTGCAGGCCAGTCCAGTTCCTCCACACCAAACTCGCTCATCCATGTCTTTATGGAGCGACGCTTTGTGCACTGGTCAGTCATGTTGGGACAGGAAGGGGCCGTCCACAAACTGTTCCCACAAATTTGGGAGCATGAAATTGTCCAAAATGTCTTGGTGAAGCATTAAAAGTTCCTTTCACTGGAACTAAGGGGCCAACCCCTGAAAAACAACCCCACCCGATAATCCCCCCTCCACCAAACTTTACACTTGGCACAATGCAGTCAGGCAAGTCCTGTTCTCCTGGCAACCGCCAAACCCAGACTCGTCCATGGGATTGTCAGACAAGCGTTATTGGTCACTCCAGAGAGCACATCTCCACTGCTCTAGAGTCCAGTGGCGGCGCTTTTGTGACCCTCAGCAGTTGAGCGTGGAATATTTAGTAGTGAGGAAATGTCCCGAATGGACTTATTGCACAGGTGTCCACCGATCACGGCCCCACGCTTGAGTTCTCTGAGCTCCTGAGAGCGGCCCATTCTCTCACTGATGTGTGTAGAAGCGTCTGCAGGCCTAGTGCTTGAGTTACACACCTGTGGCCATGAAGGGATTGAACACCTGAACTCAGTGATTTGGAGGGGCGTCCCAATACTTTTGGCAATATAGTGTATATGCCTAAAAAAATAAATAGAACATAAACACTAGATGTTGTTTGACTGTGATACCCAGAAGTAAGTTGTAGAATAATGCTTTTAGCTTAATTATAATTTCCATCCTATGTTTAAACGACAATAAAAAACATGTGCCCTGATATGCTTTACTATGATGATATTTGACAGATCCACGGGCCTGTTATTGAACCGCATCAGTATGGAGGATTGCATTGAGGTCATCCTGCAGGAGCAGCGCAGCGGCTGGTTCAGTCGTCACCAC
Source organism: Romanogobio albipinnatus (assembly GCA_023566225.1). Lineage (NCBI taxonomy): Eukaryota > Metazoa > Chordata > Actinopteri > Cypriniformes > Gobionidae > Romanogobio > Romanogobio albipinnatus. The sequence continues at coordinate 44,801,642 of CM042259.1, read as the reverse complement.
TGCAGTCCCAATGTCACCTTTCTGATGGGATCGGCCGTCGCTGGAGTCTACGGACTCTGGGCCACGTTCTGTATGCCGGGACTGAGGGTCCCTTTCAGACTGAAGGTGCTTTGACTTTATATGTCATACTTTTATACGTCTCTCTCTTTAATAGAGAGAAGCTGAAAAGGTCTGGTGTGATATTCTCAGGTGCCATTTTTACCTTCAACAAAAGAACAAACTGCAAATGTTATCAAGCTTCTAGATGGACGCAAAGGCCGTCTGGCTGACCTGGGATCAGGTAATGGACGTTTGGTAAGTCTCGCTGACTATTAAATGAGGATAAAATGTCAGCTCATATGCATGCATTAAGTGTCCTGTGCTGAAACGCAGGTTTTCGCAGCCTCCTCTGTGGGATTTCAATGCACAGGATTTGAAATAAACCCCATGTTGTTGGCCTATTCAAGGAGTAAAGCGTGGTGGCGTGGCGTACCACACAGTGATGTTCATTTTACCAAACAGGACTTCTGGAAGGTAACGTGTATGCACAAACTATATTATAAATATAAAATATATTTGTGGCAATAGCCAACAATTCATTGTATGGGTCAAAATGATTTTTGATTTTGAAATGTTTTATGCCAAAAATCATTAGGTTATTAAAGGTCCCGTTCTTCGTGTTTTTTTGAAGCTTTGATTGTGTTTACAGTGTGCAATATAACATGTGTTCATGTTTCGCGTGTAAAAAAACACAGTATTTTTCACACAATTTACTCATCTGTACACCGCTGTTCTCACTGTCCTAAAAACGGCTGATGAGATCCTTTATTCTATGAAGTCCCTCCTTCAGAAATACGTAACGAGTTCTGATTGTGCCAGCGGTTCCCGTGTTGTGATTTGACCGCAGCTTAGCGCACGTGGAAAGGCCACGCCTCTTAACGGGAGATGTATGCGCTCAATGATCTCTACAGCGTCCCTGGGAAAGCCAAACAAAGGTGATTTGACTCCGGGATGAAAATAACAGCGTCTCGACGACATGGCAGCAAACACACTCAAACGCAACACTTCCTTTTCTCCACGCGACACGTCCTCTTCTCCACGTGGGACAGCAACAAGACCACGCCCCCTTTTTCGCGTATTCTTGTGGGCGGAGGTTAGTCTGTTCTACTGACGTCATTTGTGAAGGAAGTACCAGGATGTAGTCCAAGCCGGCCGTTCGCTGTAGGCTTTAAAAGGGAACTTCTGTTAAATAAAATATCTCGCTTGGCATTGAACTTTGAGCTTTATAATTTTACAGGTATTATTTATGCTCTAACAGCAACATTACACACTAACTAAAGTTTGAACAGTGGGATCACGAAGAACGGGACCTTTAAGATCATGTTCCATGAAGATATGTTGTAAATGTCCTTCTGTAAATATATAAAAAAATTATTATTAGTAGTAATATGCATTGCTAAGAACTTAATTTGGACAACTTTAAAGGAGATTTTCACTATATTACTCAGATTCTCAAATAGTTGTATCCTAACAAACAAACCACACATCAATGGAAAGTAGGGCTGCGCAAATATATCGAAATATCGCAAATGTACATATCGCAAAGGCACACAATATCTGAATGATTTTAATAGGCTACTTTAACATTCTGAAAAGTGTACGTTTTAGGTCGACGCATATAGCAGAGAATAGACTGGGCACACGACTGTGACTTGCTTGACGTTGTTGTGAATTTCCTTTTCCTCGTTTGAAGAAGAGACCAGGAGACTTGGATAGGTTTTTTCTTCAGCAGGATTCTTTAATGAGAAAACGTGCTGTCTTTCTGCTGAGGTCATCAAGTCTAACTTAACAGTACCAAACATTGTAATTTATCTACATTTCAGGGGGAGGGATTACAGCAGGGGAGGAGACACTCTGAACAATACAATGCAAATGTTGTATAGGAAATAGGGACACACGCCAAACATTCCTGTCATCAGTCTTGATTCAATCAGCACAACAGTGTCACTCAAATGGACAGATGCTAATCCAATCACTCAAGGGCTCCAAGAGCCACTAAAGACAAATGCTTCTCATCTTACTTACAATGAAGAGAAAACAGGAACTGGCCTGGAATCTGATATCATCATTTTTACCTTAAATGCTAAAGTTATGTACTTTCTTAAATTTGTAATCCTACAACGTTAAAAAAGAGTTATTAAACGCAATAACTTGCAGAAAACCACTATTTGCAGTCTCGCGCTGTCTGACACACACACACCGAAACATGCGCACAAACCGTTCTTTTTTTCGTGTCTTGTTACACACTCGAACTGTCAAAAACACACACAGTTATGTCAAAATGGCTGTCTTGATGAGTAATCATGTAAACACAGTTGGTTATGATATCAGTTGGGGAAAGAAATAGATTTTACACACTTAAAGCAATATCGTATCGAATATCGAATATCGCATTATTTAACAAGGATATCGCAGTTTTCTTCAATATCGCTCAGCCCTAATGGAAAGCTTATTATTCAGCTTTCAGATGATGTATATATCTCAATTTTTAAAAAATGGACCCGTACGACTCTGGTTTTGTGGTCCAGGGTTATAAATATTTCAAGTATTTTGCATTAAGTCTTATGTGTAGCTTTCCTTACTGTACTCTTTTATATTCCAGACTGATCTGTCCAAATACAGAAACGTGACGGTGTTCCTGGCTCCTGCAGTGGTATGTTTCTGGACTGCCATGTGGGGGCGCTATAGGATCATGTGTTTTCTGTCTATTAGTAGTGGCCACAAGTGATGTCCCACGGGGAGATTTGTTTTTAATGACCATACAAGATCGGTTAAACCTCAAAATATGAAAAAAGTATTTAAACTACAGTAACAGGTTTCATTTTACTATGCAAAAACTGCATAGAACTCAGGAAAAATCATACATTGACTACAATATAATCAGTTATTTATATGTAATTGGTTCTCTCTTGTTTTTGTATTGAATCTTCAGCATCATTACTCCAGTCTCATGGTCCTTCAGAAATCATTGTAGTATGTTAATTTGCTGCTCAACAAACATTTATTATTATTATTATATATTTTTCAGGATATGTTGATGAATTAAAAGTTAAAGGGTTAGTTCACCCAAAATTGAAAATAAAGTCAGTAATTACTCACCCTCATGTTGTTCCAACCATGTAAGACCTTCGTTCATCTTCGGAACATAATTTAGTATATTTTTGATGAAATCTGAGAGCTGTCTCACTCCTCCATAGGCTTTCAGAGGGAATGAAACTTGATGGCCCAGAATAGTAAGTAAAAACGTCATTTAAGGAGTCCAAATGACTACAGTTGCTCTGTATTAAGTCTATCATGCGACGAAAATACTTTTTGAGCGGAAAAACAACAAAAATAACGACTTTATCCCACTATTATTGTTGTTCAATTCGAGCCTCTGACGCCACGACGCATGCGCGAAAACGGCGTTCTTCTTCTACTACTACTAATCTCAGTTTTCGCGCATGCGTCGTGGCGCATAAAGTCGTTATTTTTGTTGTTTTTCCGCTCAAAAAGTATTTTCGTCGCATGATAGACTTAATACAGAGCAACTGTAGTCATTTGGACTCCTTAAATGACGTTTTTACTTACTATTCTGGGCCATCAAGTTTCAGTCCCTCTGAAAGCCTATGGAGGAGTGAGACAGCTCTCAGATTTCATCAAAAATATACTAAATTATGTTCCGAAGATGAACGAAGGTCTTACATGGTTGGAACAACATGAGGGTGAGTAATTACTGACTTTATTTTCAATTTTGGGTGAACTAACCCTTTAACCGAAAGACCAACATCAATCTGAAACATATTTTTTGTAACACTATAAATGTCTTTACTGTCGCTTTTTTAATGCATCCTTGCTGAATAAAAGTTCATTACTTAAAAAAAATACTACAATATAATTATTAATATTTCATTGGTTCTCTCGTTTTTGTATAACAGTCTGGCCAAAAATTATATCGCACAATTTTCATTGCGTTATTATCACACAAAAAACAAGCACAACTGCACAATATGCTTACAAAATCTATAACTAAATTAATTTTAATAATATTTGAATAAAGGGTGAAGATGTCAATATTTCAAGGCCAGACGTCACTTTTGGCCATTAGTTTGCAAATCCCATATGCATTTCATGAAATTTAAATATTTACAGTTTTTCAAGTTAAACTAAATGAAAATTATACATTTTAATATTAAACCATCAAAATATGAAGAAAATATTTTATGTTTTATAAACCACAGCTATAGGTTTTATTTTACTAAATGAAAGAAAGAAAAAAAAGTTATTCATATTTCATTGGTTCTCTTGTTTTGGTATGACAGTCTGGACAAAAATGATGTCGCACAATGTGTCATGTTTCATTGCGTTATCATCACAAATAAAACAATCGACTCACAATATGCTTACAAAATCTATAACTAATGTTTAATAACATTTGAATAAAGGGTGAAGATGTCAATTTTTCAAGGCCAGATGTCACTTTTGGCCACTACTGTACAAATCTCATATGCATTTCATGAAGTTTAAATATTAAATTTTTTTAAATTAATTTAACAGTTTTAATTTGTCTTATTTTCAAAATTTTAAATAGCTAATAGCTAAAATTAGTAATTTTTATTAAGAGTTGTTTATACGCCTACATATCTTTTCAGTTTGAGTTATTTTTTAAGTTAAACTAAATGAAAATGAGGAATTTTTAAAAGGGCTAAAATAAAAATTAGTAATTTTTATTAGAATTTTTATGTCTATATAATTTTTATTTTATTTCAGGTTTAGTTATTTTCAAATTAAACTAAATGAAAATACATTTTAAAATTAAACCATCAAAATATGAAGAAAATATTTTATAAACTTCAGCTACAGGTTTTATTAGTTATTAATATTTCATTGGTTCTCACTTGTTTTGTATGACAGTCTGGCCAAAAATGATGTCGCACAATTTGTCATGTTTCATTGCGTTATCATCACAAATAAAACAATCGACTCCAAGCACAACTGCACAATATACTTACAAAATCTATAACTAATTATTAATAATATTTGAATAAAGGGTGAAGATGTCAATTTTCAAAGGCTGGATGTCACTTATGGCCACTACTGTACAAATCCCATATGCATTTCATGAAGTTTAAATATTTACTGAAATATTTTGTATCTTCACTGATGATTAAATATGCTAGTAAGATTGTATGTTAACATTAGTTAATGAATAAGATATTATAACCAACAAATACTAATTATGCTCATGATGCATTAATTACTGAATGTTAAAACAGAAACTGACATTAACCAAAATGAATAAATGCTCAAGCTATTGCATTAATGTTGTAAAGTGTTACCAAAGCGTGAGCTTTCATAAAGAATATAATGCTGAAGATGTTTAATGTTGATTTATGTGTGTGAATGTGGCAGATGGAGGTTCTGGAAGAGAAGCTGTTAAAGGAGCTTCCTGAGGATGCCAGAGTCATTGTGTGTCGCTTCCCTTTCCCTCACTGGCCTCACAGCTGCACTGCTGGATCTGGACTCAACCAGGTCTGGGCTTATGATGTGCACCCAGAACATCTGCACACACACACACACAGGCCTGAAGCCGCTTCTCACATGTGACGAATAAGAAATCAGGATTTTCACCCTCAGAACAGTCTAATGATCAATGCGCCTGTGTGACTGTCTGGATTCATTTCCAAACCAAGCTAAAGTATTGGATATGTGATGGTAAATAAATTGCTGCAATGTTTTCAAAATAATTCTATTTGATTTATTATTTCTAATATATTGTCAGCTTTATAATTTGAGTGAGAAGTTAAACTATAAACATTTCCAAGTCAAACATGTTAAAATAACTTGAGTTCAATAACTTTAAAAAAAAATATATATATATATACATACACACACACACACACACACACGTAAATATATATATATATATATATATATATACACACACACACACACACGTATATGTATATATATATATATATATATATATATATATATATATATATATATATATATATATACACACACACACACACGTATATATATACACACACACCCACACATCTATATATATATATATACATACATATAAAAGGTCCTAATAAAAATGACAATTTTATTTCAGCTATTTCAAAATGTATAATTTTCCTTTAGTTTAACTTGAAATAAAAAATCTAAATATACAGACATATTTAAAAATCCTAATAAAAAGGACAATTTTATTTCAGCTATTTAAAAATTACTCATTTTCACTTAGTTTAACTTGAAAATAACTAAAACTGAAATAAAATTAATAAAAAAAATATACAGATATATTTGAAAAATCCTGGGGACACATTTTTATTTAATCTATTTCTATTATTTTTTTATTTTGATTTTGTTTGACTTGAAAATAATTTAACAAAATGATATAGACAAACAATATCTAACAACAATCACAGATTTTTATTTCAGCTATTTCAAAATGTATCATTTTCCTTTAGTTTAACTAGCTCATTTAAAATTTAAATACAAATTAATAATAACAAAAATTAATTTAGTTTAACTTGAAAATAACTAAAACTGAAATAAAAAAATAGACATAAAAATAAAATGCAAACACATCAATTCAAACTATTGATGAAGATCCAAAAGGTTGTCATAAAAATCCTAAAGCTTTGTTTGTTTCCCAGTTTAGTAAAAAATGATCTCATATTTCCAGTCATCTTGCATTAAATCTCATATTTCCAGTATGGTCTCAAAATTCAGGAAAGCATTTTTGTTTTGTTATCTTGCATTCAGGATGGTTATTGGTTATTATATCATTATATAATACATAAACATCTTATCTTGATGTGTTTGGTAATCTCCCTGAGCATGTCTTGGACACTTTAATGAGCTTTAAGGTCTGTCATCATGTTCACATATTATATTACCCTCAACTGAGCAGAGTTACTGCTGGTGATCGTAAAGATTGTAAAGTGTTTTTATGCATTTCCCACCCTGAGATCACAAGCTCCTCACTCTTTCATACACTCAGGCTGCAGTCTGACATCCCTGATTAATAATTCATGAGACGTGGTCAGTTAAAAAAAGAAGGGTCCATTTTTTACATTTGACAACTGGCATATGCTTTCAATTTTATACTTTTGTGTTTCATAAGCTGTGAACATGCGTCATTTGCATTCAATAAATATAAATGTTTACCTGTTGAATGTAACTATAAATGACTGAGTAAACACTTTATTCTGGAAACCAGCCTTCACAGAACCGCATCAACACACTCCCACTCTCTCTTAAGACACTTCGGAGAACAGCAGTGTGTATGTGTGTGTGTGTGTGTGTGACCTTCATCTGACGGAGAACTGATGGACGTTTACTCCAATAAAGAAAGAACAGCAGTGTTCACTTCATCTCACAAGAAAACAAGTACACAACACACACTGTTTGCATTAGCCATGCCACTGTAGATATCAAAATTACGAGTAGGCCTATGATATATTGGGATTTTAATATCATCATATTACCCTATGCCTATATCCTATTACAGGGGTTATCAAAATATGTGATGCCAAGGACCCCCAAATATGATTCCCTTCTTAAAATCCATCTATATATGTTTATGTATGAAAAAACATTTAAACTATTAGATAAATAGTAAGTGTGACATTATAAATACAACATATTGTTTCCTAATGTAAATTGGCTATACTTAATGTTGGATGTATAAACCTGAAGAAGAACATTTTCAATTAAAATTATTTGTATAAGCAACTTTCACAAATAAATGTATGTAATCAGCTCATGTATTGTGTTAAGAGTACAGCCTTACAACCCCAGTGAGCGAGATAAAGGGGACTATAGTGAGGAAAACTCACTAGAAAGATAAAAAGCAAACATATAGGGTGAACAAGTTAAAACAACCCATTCACTACGTTAAAACAACCCAATTGCTGGGTTAGTCCATTTTCATCCCAACTTGGGTTGTTTTTAACCCAGCACTTTTTAGAGTGAATGGTAACCCAGTGTAATTTAAATGGCTCTAATAATTCCAAAATAATTAAACATTAAACAGCAGGTCGGGGACCTGCAGGCATTTTCGGTTGACGAAGCGTGCCTGGAGTTCGGGCCGGCTAACTCTCACGTGATCCTGAGACCCCGGCCTAGAAGGTCCCTCAGGAACCTGATGATCAGGTCGTGCTGACTTACCTTTTTGTTCTCCAAAATATCGTGGTGGGCAGATATTGCGGCCACATAAACTTTAAGGGTGGAGGGAGAAACGAGAGCACAGACCCGATCTGGCATTTCCAGGGGTCTTCTTGGCGGGAAGAACACCAGGTGACGAAGAGGTTCCACTTCAACGCATAGGCATGTCGAGTGGACTCTGCCCTAGCGGAAGTCATGGTAGTCACCACCGTAGGTGGTAGGGTACTCAAACCTGCCGCGTCCCATCCAGGAGCCACACATGGAGGTTCCAAAGATCGGGACGCGGGTGCCATAGGGTGCCCCGTCTCTGAGTAAGGAGGTGCGGTCTCAGAGGAATAGGCCAGGGAGGGGCTGTCGCAAAGAGCACAAGTTCCAGGAACCAGGTCCGGCCGTGCCAATACGGGGTGACCAGAAGGACCTGCTCCTTGTCCTCCCTGATCTTGCACAAGAGCTGTGCGAGAAGGCTCACTGGGGGGAACGCATATTTGCGTAGGCCCCGCGGCCAGCTGTGTGCCAGTGCATCCGTGCCGAGCGTGCCCTCGGTCAGGGAATAAAACAGGCTGCAGTGGGAAGAGTTGCAGGAGGCAAACAGATCTATCTGTGCGTCGCCAAACTGTTCCCAAATCAGCTGGACCGTCTGTGGATGGAGTCTCCATTCTCTCTGAAGTGGCTGAGACCGTGAGAGCTCGTCGGCTGCACGGTTCAGGACTCCTGGAATATGGATAGCACGAAGGGACCTCAGGCGCTTCTGTCTCCATAGACGAGCTGGTGGTTGATGTACGCTACAACGGCTGTGTTGTCTGTCCTGACTAGTACATGTTGACCCTTCAGCAACGCCCGGAAGTGGTGCAGGACGAACCATACTGCTAGAAACTCGAGGCAATTGACATGCAGAAGGCACTGAGGTCCTGTCCAGGAGCCCGCGGCTGCTTGTCCATTGCACATGGCACCCCAGCCCGTGGCAGAGTCATCCGTCGATACGACAACATGCCTGGAAACTCGTTCTAAGGGCACACCGGCCCGTAGAAAACTGAGGTTCGAGTCTGTCGGCGCCCGGACGTGGCTGTCAACTCTGGGTCCGACTCGGGCAATGCTGGCACACCTCCGCCGCGCCAAATGCCACAGTCGGGACAGCAGGAGCCGGCCCGATGTAGACGCCTGAACACAGACCAGGTTCGGTGCATGAGAGGGGGGTGTGGGCCGAGGCATGAGTGTCGGAGCTTTATTCCACACCGTCACCCTCAGGTCACCCTGGCCACCAGCCAAAGTGCCGCCTCTCGTGAAGACCGCAGATTGGGGTGTGGCAGAGGGCACTCTCGCTCCGGCATCAGCACGGAGCTCACGGAGTCTCGACCGTAACACCGAGATGATTGTTCCCGCAGTGGGAACATGAATCATCCACGAGCGCTGCCTGAGCGTGCTGAAAACCCAAACACGTCACACAGTGCTCGTGCCCGTCAGAGGGCGAGAGAAATCTACCGCACCCAGAAGTGCACGGGCGAGACATCCTGAAAAGGACGTGCCACGCACACGCACTTTTTGTGAGAGGAAGCCTCGCAGTCGATGCCGAAGCGCCCAGGGAAACACACATCAGCTGTCTAGCAGACCACTGCACAGATCAGCAGGCAGGAAGTATGCGAACACTGGAACGCGCCGTCACACCAACACCGACTGGAAAGCTGCTCGTCTCGAAGAAGCTGACAGAGTCTCAGAAGGCTTGTGAGGAGTGAAGAGGTAGGTATTCTTGGCTCCGAAAGCAGAAACGTAATGCGAAATTGCCACATACTTCCTTTTATACTTACGTGGTGAGGCGGAGTTACGCATGCAAATTCCGCATGCCCATGGCATTGGCACGCCATTGGGTGTTTTCTAAGAACTCGAAGATGATAGGCTTCTAAGCAAAATCCCCATTCGTTAGTCACTAACGTTACGTCGTAGTGACTGAACGAAAGGGAACAATGATTAGTTTCTGTCCATCAATGATCCAAACAGTTGCTCACCTGTCTAATAAAACACATCAGATATTGAAGCGCCTTTGGTGTTGCCATGGTTTCGACAAAATAAAATCAAGGGTAATATGATGTCATTGATGATGTCCATCGCTTATTTCTCGGGATTTAAACATTCTTGGAAACATTTGGGATAATGTAAGTACACAAGTCAACAAAATATATAACACTGTTCTAGTGGTTTTTGGATATTTTAATCCCAAAATCTTACATATTGTGCCTTTAATTATTGATATCAAGAATTCGTATTTCTGCGAGTGATGATGTCATTGTTGATATCGAGAATGATCATTTTGACTTGTGGAAATGTAATTCCTGGTATCAAAAATGGCCGTTAGTAGAAATCTTTTTCCTGATATTAAGAATGAGCATTTTAACTAGTGAAAACTGAATTGCTGATATCAAGAATTCATATCCTGGGAATGAATAAAAGTCAAAACGGCTTGCCATGGTGTGTGTGTGTGTGTGTGTGTGTGTGTGTGTCAGTGTGTAACAGGAGTGTGTCAGTCAGTATGAGTCATACATGCAGCATTAAATCCGTAGTAAAACTAGTGTAAAGGAACACATGGTGGCGCTAGAGACCTTTACTGTGACACACGCTCTGTAAAACATGCCCATGCATGTCCTGCTCACACCACTGTAAACCTGACATTGACATAAAATGTGATTTCTGTGATGCAAAAGATTAGACTAAGGTACATTTGTTTAGGGATTGTAACTATTCAAAGACATGTTTGGAAGAGCTTTTGCAGGTATACTATTATTGATTCTGTGTACCCTCACTTTTCTTTATTTTGGAAATATGTTCTATTTGGCTTGAAAAATAATTTTACCTTATAAATCTATTACTTCTCTTAGAGAAAGTTCATATTCGTACATGTACATTTTCTAATCATTAGCCATTATTCAGAGTTTTTCTCATCAAAATCCCCTTTAATTTAGTTTCTTCTTTTCTTAACATGCTCCGATTGCTCAGATATTTTACTTGTGCTTTCTTTTCTTTTTTATTTGGTTATCTTTGCTTGTATTAGTATTGTGTGTGTGTGTGTGTGTGTGTGTGTGTGTGTGTGTGTGTGTGTGTACACTCTAAAAAATGCTGGATTAAAATAACCCAAGTTGGGTTGAAAATGGACTAACCCAGCAATTGGGTTGTTTTAAGCAAACATTTAACCCAACCGCTGGGTTAAAACAACCCAATTGCTGGGTTAGTCCATTTTCAACCCAACTTGGGTTATTTTTAACCCAGCATCATTTAGAGTATATATTTCTTTCTTAAATGTATGTTTCTCTCTTTATCTGTAATGCTTCATTGTTCTTAATAATAATAATATACTGCTCAAAAAAAATGTACATACAGAATAATAATAAAGTAAATAAAATGTGTTAAAATATGAAAATAAAAAATTGTAAGATACATAGAACTTTCCATTTCAACACAAAATAATAATAATACATTTTGATATAATAAAATAGTCGTGCTTTATATATTTAATCTCAGGAATAAAATATTCCACGTCAAAGCTCAAATCATAACATTCACTGATTTGAGACGCGCGTGCTCATTCCAGCGCTTCAGTGAACGCGCGTGACGCGCCGGTGAAAATAAAATAAGGAGGCGGAGCGACCAGGCGCGCGTGTATAAGACCGAAGCCCTGTGATGATTCCTCGCAGTCGGGACTCGAGCATGGACATACTCAGGACTATAACACACCATCATCACCATCATCAGCCTGTGCATAGCGGCAAGATGTGTGAACACACACACCACAGACCCACCGAGAGCAGAAGAGGGAAAGCAGAGGATCATCATAACGCTCATGTCACGCAAGAGATGTCACGCATCATCACGGATTCAACCACTGGGAAGTGTTACTGTAGAGGAAAAGTTTTGGGCAAGGTAAATATTTTACACTTGACTTAAGAAAAATTAGTAAATACCATTATTTATATATATATATATATATATATATATATATATATATATATATATATATATATATATATATATATATATATATATATATATATATATATTAAAAACAAAAGTACAATGAAAGTGCATCAGCTGTTTTGTATTTTAAATTTAGTTATGCATAAGAGATTATTTGCACCAATTGAATATACTGATATGCAATGCATCCTCTCTCTCTCTCTCTCTCTCTCTCTCTCTCTCTCTCTCTCTCTCTCTCTCTCTCTGTTGCAGGGCGGTTTTGCCAAATGCTATGAATTTACAGATCTAAGCTCTGGCAAAATGTATGCAGCCAAAATCATTCCACACACACGCGTCTCCAAACCTCACCAAAGGGAAAAGGTAACTTGTCTGTCCTGTCGTCATGTATTTGCTGCATTGCCTAAATGGCTTTATTAAGTTTCCGCAACCGTTTGATTGACAGATCGACCGAGAAATCGAATTGCACAGAGCCCTGCATCACAAACACATCGTTCACTTCTACCACCATTTCGAGGACAAAGATAATATCTACATCCTGCTTGAATACTGCAGCAGACGCGTGAGTGCCACTGATGGGCTTCTTCAATAACAGGTCTTGTAGGAAATCTTGTGCTGATGTGTTTTGTTGTCCTTCAGTCACTAGCACACATTCTCAAGGCCCGGAAGGTGCTTACAGAACCAGAGGTTCGGTACTACCTGAGGCAGATCGTCTCGGGGTTAAAGTATCTCCACGAGCAGGAGATTCTGCACAGAGACCTTAAACTAGGTAAGCGCCTAGAGCATGCATATAATCACTAATAACACACAAACCCCCTTGAACTTTCGTAACCCGATCGATTCTGTTGCTTTTCCCAGGTAACTTTTTCATCAATGAGTCAATGGAGCTCAAGGTTGGAGACTTTGGTCTGGCTGCAAAGCTGGAGCCGGTTGAGAACCGCAGAAGAACGATATGCGGGACGCCTAACTACCTGTCGCCTGAAGTCCTCAACAAGCAAGGGCACGGCTGTGAATCTGACGTCTGGGCCCTCGGCTGTGTGATGTAAGTACAGTGGGTCGCTTTATACTACTTGAAAGCTTGAATCTGATTGGCTGACGAACGTTCTAAAGTGTGCAGTCATTTTCAGGGAAACGCACGGCTAAAGTAGTTCCAGGCAGGTTTTGACCGCATTACTGTTCCATATCACTCCACCAAATGTTTTCAAACAGCAAAAGAACCAAAACTCGCACAGAAATGTGTTGCAAGCGCTGCTCTGACGATTGTATCAGTAAAATAGTTTAACAACTTCAAAGCTACATGACATTTCTCAGTAGCGAGGGAATAACAGCACTGTTCTTGAAGCAGATAAACTTACAGTTTCACTATTAGTAGAGACCAAACACTGCGAGACGCAGACTCAGGTAATAAACACACTTAATCTCTCTCTAATAATTGCATTATTCTGATATCAGTGGCTCAAGCCTCAAGCCTTACGAGCTCTAAAATGACATTTTGGAATTAGCAATGGAGGCTTGAGATGAGATGCGTAAGAAATTAGTCCTTTAGGAGCGCATTTTAAAGACAAAAACCTGACAAATGAATTGAAATAAATCATCTGAACAGTGTTTTGATGTGTGGTAACCATAGTATAAGCGGAATAATTGACTCCGGGCCATTGAGTATAATATATATATATATATAAATAAAAAATAATGCACGTAGTGGCCGCATTACCACCTCGGGTGTGCATTATTTTTTGAATAATTCAATGGCCTGTCGACAATTATTCCTTACTTAACAGAACGGACCTCCGCTCGAAAAAGAGCGTCATCACGCCTCGAACATGCTAAGGTCGGAAATTAATGGGGCAAAAATGTCACCAAAATGAATAAAAATGCCCCCAAAAATCAAGCTATGGTGTGGTTGCTATGCAGTTGCTAGGGTACACCGGTGGTTGTTAGGGTTTTGCTATGCTGTTGCAAGGGTGTTCTGGATGTTTGCCATGCGGTTGCTAGGGTATTCTGGGTGGTTGCTAGGGTGTTGCTATGCAAAAAAATCCCTCCCAGACAGCAACATGGTGTCGTCCAGATCCGGCCCACATCTGGTCCGCGTGGAATCCACATTTATAACATGATATAGTTAAGCAATACCGAACGAGCAAGAGGGCTGTTTTCCCGAATATCAGCACAATTGCTAATGTGATATTGATTTTATACAACAGTTCAAAAAACAAGAAGTTAATATTATGTGAATTACATTTTTGACTCCACTGAAAATAGTTAATTTGAAAAAACGATAAACGCCACGTTTACATTTTTTTTTACCAGACTGACGTGCGTTATTCTCGTTTTGATCGCTGAACATGTTTTGTCAACGTAGGTTCACGGTTTACTGCAGAAACCGATAAGTCAGTTTTAGCGAATCAGTGCGCAGTATTCAGGGTCAGGTGACAAGGTAGCTAGCTGAGAGGAGTTTCGACAAAGCTCAAAGCTGACTAAAAGTGATCGAGGATGGATAATTTCGACGAACTTGATGTGTATATTGAGATGTCTTGTTATAAACTCTGGATTGCTGAATTCTGTTATCTATATAATGTTTAATATTGCTCTTTAATGGGCTATTTTTACTGCTTGTTTTAAGTGAATGTTAAATATTGCACAACCTATTGCTTTGTAATTTTATTTTGTTTAACTCTGAAACAAGAAATGTGCTGCTTTTGCTAAAAAACTAACTTTTAATACATAAAAAACATACTTTCAATGAACTTTAATTTGTAAGTTACCTGTATTTTTGTGTGAAAACAACCCAACTGCACTTTGATTGATATTACTTGGAATGCACAAAAAAACATGATTTTATTAATATTAATAAAAACTGTTGCACATTAACTTTTCAGCTCTACATAAATCCACAGTAATCTCTGAGCATCACAGTGATGTTAATGAATGATTCAACGACTCACTCACTTCGAATGAATCATTTGACTGAATCATTCGACTCAGTGACTCATTTAGACAGTTCACTTTCACCTACTAAGATAATAATGGAATTGCAGTCGCATTGCATACAATGTTTTTATCTGGCTCTGAATTGCAACAATGAGGATGAATTTCTCCCATGGATTGTCGTGGAGATGTTTATTTATGACGGATAATCTGTGTCCCAACAGGTATACCATGCTTCTGGGAAGACCTCCTTTTGAGACCACAAACCTTAAAGAAACGTACCGGTGCATTCGGGAAGCACGATACTCCATGCCATCGTCTTTGTCGGCCCAAGCCAAGCATCTCATCGGCAGTATGCTGGCCAAAAGCCCTGTGGATAGGCCACATCTTGACGATATTCTACGCCACGACTTTTTCTGCCAGGTGTGTGTCTCTTTGTGCAGACGACACGTCTTCACCAGTGAAGCATTCAGTGGCTTTGAGCTTGTTTTTTCCTCTCTTATATCAGGGTTTCACACCAGACAGACTGTCTGCTAACTGCTGCCACGCGGCCCCAGACCTTCACCACACCAGCCCTGCCAAGAGCTTCTTCAAGAAAGCTGCAGCCGCCCTGTTTGGTGGAAAGAAGGACAAAGCCAAGTACTTGGAGACTCAAAGTAAGCGCTCGTGTACAGTAAACCATCCATGGATTACCCAAGTTACATCACTAGACTGATACACGTCTCTCTTCTTGCAGATAAACCAACCAAGGAAGAGGAAGACATAAACAAACTATGCCTTGACCTCCGGAAAACATCAGTGAGCCCTCAACCCTGCAGACAAACCCTTGAGGTGAGCTCCTTCGTCCTCGTCCTTCTCGTAGTTGTGCAGAAAGTTTGAGATTGTAACCTAACCCCATGCACATTCCATCCTAAATTTCCCACAGGACACTAAGCCCACCATCACAACTGCTGGAAAACCAGCTGTCCCGGCGGCAAAGGACACCAGCAGCAAACAGCACATTAGAGACAGCATTCGGATGATAGTGCGGGGAACTCTGGGGAGCTGCAGCAGCAGCAGCGAATGTAAGAAACGCCACTTTATTATCGTTGTGAGGCTGGTAATGGATGCTTCAGTGCACGATCTAATGGGGTTTGGTGCTTTTTGCGTCCGCAGGTCTTGAGGACAGCACAATGGGAAGCGTTGCGGACACTGTCGCCCGAGTACTGCGAGGCTGTCTGGAGAACATGCCGGAAGGTGCGTATCAGAGGATCTGACATGATCTGAGTCACAAATGCAAAGTCACGTTTAATAACACTTTCTTAATAATAAGGTCAATTAAAATGCATTTAAAAATAAAACGTATTGTTAGATAAAGTGTCAAAAGGGTTTTGAACCTTTTAAAAACTTACACACATATATATATATATATATATATATATATATAAAAAAGTAAAATCATTTGTTTAGAATTTAGTTATATATGTAATAAGTTATACATTTTTAATAACCAATTTTAACAATAAAGTAAACAATATCCATTTAAAAAAATCAGAAAATAAAACATTTATAAAACATTGTCAGATATGGCTTTTTTTTATTAAGTATTATTTAAAAAAAAGCATTAAAATGATTTTAAAATCTGAAAATAAAATAATAGTATTAAGTTAAAATCCTTTTTTTTTTTCATGTTAAAGATATACATTTTCACTTTTAATAACCTATTTTTAACAAAATAAGTAAAAAATCTGAAAATAAAACTTTTTCTGGATTTTTGTCAGTTTTTGTCATGAGTATAAATAAAAAATATAAAGCAATAAAAGGATTTTGAATATTTAAAAAAATAATAATAATAGAAAATAAATTCATAAATAAAAGTTTAGTTTTTTTTATTCCACTTTAATGTTGTAACATTTCACTTTTAATGCATTTTATTTACTTTAATAATAAAGGAAATAAAATGCATAAAAAATCTGAAAATAAACAATTGATAAACACAAAGGGTTTTTTACAAGTATAAATAAAAATAAAAAGCATTAAAAGGATTTTTAAAAATGTAAAAAGTTTAAAATCTGAAAATTATTTTAATTAAAAAGTTATACATTTCCTTTTAATAACATATTTTTAATAATAAACTAAATAATATGCATTAAATATTTATAAAACTTTTAGAAATATGGAGGGTTTTGTTAAAACCCTGTAAATAAAAAGGATTTAAAGGATTTAAAAAAGTTATTTAATAATAAAGTAAAATGCATTATTTATTAATGTATTTTAAATGTAAATAAAAAAAGCATAAAAAGGGTTTTGAACATTGTCAAACGTTTAAAATCGGATTTTTTTTTTCATGTCAAATGTCATAGTTATACCTTTCACTGTTAATGATGAATTTTTAATCTCTCGTTTACAGTTAATAATATTCCCAAAGAGAGCGTGAATGGCAGCTTCCAGTGGGTGACTAAGTGGGTGGATTATTCCAACAAGTACGGCTTCGGCTACCAGTTGTCAGATCACACAGTTGGCGTTCTCT
Organism: Romanogobio albipinnatus; assembly: GCA_023566225.1. Taxonomy (NCBI): domain Eukaryota; kingdom Metazoa; phylum Chordata; class Actinopteri; order Cypriniformes; family Gobionidae; genus Romanogobio; species Romanogobio albipinnatus. Next base: position 44,784,049 of record CM042259.1, on the reverse strand, counting down.
TCAACAACGGCACTCACATGAGCCTGCTGTCGGACAAAAAGTACGTTGACGATCTCAAATGTCTTAGTAGCTCTGTTGCTGCTAGAAACCATGAAGACTAACGTGTCTTTCTCCCCTCAGGACGGTGCATTACTATGCAGAGCTGGGACAATGTTCGGTCTTCCCCACTACCGAAGCCCCAGAGCAGTTCGTCGGTCAGGTCACCATCTTAAAATACTTCGCCCACTACATGGAAGAGAATTTGATGGATGTAAGTGTCCTCGCCTGGTGGAAATGGGTTGCAATGGAAGTCTATCAATAATTAGCATCAGGTTTTCTGACGATTGCTTGCTGTTCTTCAACAGGGAGGTGATTTACCCAACGTTACTGATGCAGGCAAACCCAGATTGTACCTTCTTCAGTGGCTCAAATCGGACCGAGCACTCATGATGCTCTTCAACGATGGCACTTTCCAGGTAAATCTTCGTATTTGCTCTAATGCGAGAACATCTATCTGCATAATGTTGACTTGATTGCTAAACACGTGCTATTCCCACAGGTCAACTTCTACCACGATCACACCAAGATCATCCTGTGCAATCAGAGCGAAGAGTACCTACTGACGTACATCAACGAGGACCGCGTGTCCACCACGTTGCGGCTCAGCACCATGCTGGTGTCCGGATGCTCGTCGGACCTTCGCAGCCGCATGGACTATGCACTTAACATGCTGTTGCAGAGATGCAACTGAACGATACGAGCGCACACCGAATGGGATACTTTGAAAAGGCAAGGAATGTGGACTACTGGACGGGAGAGTGTTGAAGACGGGAGGAGATGCAATGGATTATGAGTTTTACAAATGGACTGAACTGAGCTGGGCTGGAACCAGAGACGACGATGAAATCAAGACAATGAGATCTCATTTAGGTGTTTATCTTTTTAAAATGCAGAAATCTTGCTTTGTTGAAGCCAAACAGAGATGTTAAGTCTTTCCCCTCCAGCGTTGACTGCAAAAGTTGCCAGCATTTTTGATCATATTCGCAGAATATTCTGTTGTATGAATATGTAAACATTGAAAATATCGAAAGAAAGAACAGAACCTCTGCTTTTAAGCTAAAAAATATATCCACACTAGGGATCCACCGATATGAACATTTTGGCCGATACAAAAATTCTTTATATTTCAAAGCCGATAACCGATATATTGGCCGATAAATCTAAATCCAATTTTTTATATAATTTTTGAAAGCCTGATTTACAAACACAAACGTAGAGAACATTCAAAAGTAACATTCACTTTAGGGATGCACCTATACCGATAACCGATAATTCTTTATATTTGAAAGCCGATAACCGATATATTGGCCGATAAATCTAAATCCAATTTTTTTTTTATATATAATTTTTGAGAGCCTGATTTACAAAAACAAACGTAGAGAACATTCAAAAGTAACATTCACTTTAGGGATGCACCTATACCGATAACGATATATTGGCTGATAAATCTAAATTTTTGTATTATTTTTGAGAGCCTGATTACAAAAACAAACGTACTTCCTGTAACGTATAGCATGTTTGTTCAAAGTTATCTGGTCTTTAATGAGGTTCTCAAAGCGTTAGCACAAAACATTATTGGAACGTCCATGGAATATTTTTTTTTTCAAAAACGTTTTATTTTATTTAATGTTTTTTTTTTTAATGTTACTACTTGTTTGGGAATTTTCAGAGAACATTCAAAAGTAACATTAGGGATGCACCGATATGAACATTTTGGCCGATATGATAACCGATAATTCTTTATATTTAAAGCCGATAACCGATATATTGGTCGATAAATCAAAATCCAGATTTTTATATAATTTTTGAGAGCCTGATTACAAAAACAAGATTCTCAGCATTAAAAACAATGTCCCAAGCATAGAATTGTGATGTTCTCATTATAATTTTATGTAGCTGATATGACAGACTTGCGCTGCACATGTTGCACTTTTTTTTATGTGATTCCAATCATATTTCAAGCAATTCAAACCCATCATGATGAACCGTGCACATCTGAAGAGTCTCAGCTGAAGGAAATAATACATTATTTATCGGCTTTAATATATCGGACAAATTTTCTTATTGGGCCGATAATGATAACATTAGAACTGAACATATATCGGCCGAAAGTGGATACAAAAAGCTTTTTTTGTTTTTGTCAAAGACTTCATCCGGATCGATGATAAAAGCACAGATCGATCGTGAAATAGATCGAGTCCATCGACACACGACAGTTTATACAGTAACGTTAGGCGGTTTTGATGCTGTTGATGATCCCGATAAATGCGTCAGCAATGCTTTATCCGCTCCTTCTGCTTTACGCAGATCATCTTCTTCGCTTGTTTTTGGATTTGGAGATGCTGTACTATTTCAGAAGGTGCGCAAAGGCGTCCCCCTATCAAACCCAGATTGCCGGCAAAACTCGTCAGTGGCGGGGAAAGTGTTAACGTTGAGGAAAAGGAGGCTTTAGCAAGGCAGGGTGGTTGGATGTTGCTCTCTTGAGAGCAGATTTTTCTGTTAACTGTGAAAACATTCCTGTTTAAGGACACGGGCTCCAGAGTGAAATGATCCGATGCTGTAGTTCTGCGCGGCCGGTTGGAAGGCGAGAAGAACCGGCTGCATTTCACTGTGCGCACGCTCTGCAATGCCATGGACATAACTTATTATCAGACAGACCCAACTATTTATTTATTTAATAAAGATGACCTTCGTGTTCATGAGTGATGTGTCAAGAACACGTGTTATTTAATTGTTCATTACAATAATCGTGACTAGTCCTTTTACGTCAATCTCCCGAGGCATCATGGGAGTTGAGACCAACTCATTATGCAAGGCCGATGGCAAAACCGCAATCGGCGTGTGTCTTGTCTTGATGTTTGTATAAAGATTAAAGATGAATAATATTGTGGAGGTGTTGTATTTTGTTTCTTTTTTGAAGCGTAATTACCCCCATTGTCCCTGCGTCTGAGTGCCAAAGCAGTCCATTATGTAATCCTCCAGGGGCCGATGAAGCCACTTCAAAAACACACACGTTATGCTTACAAAAGACATGAAAAGAGTGTTGTTTTCACCACCTACTTTCAGCCCAGTACAAATTCCCTATGCTGCGTTGACAAGCTCTTTCTACTATAGTGAAGACAGTACTTGATGTGATTTTTGTACTGTATTTATAAGGCAATTGCTTAAAACTACTTGATCTGATCAATGGTTTGCTTATATAATTTGCATTTCATTCGTTTTTTTCCTGCTGTCGGCAACCAGAACAGACATGTGACCCATTTTTGGGTCACAACCCAAACAAATAATGAAGCTAGTTACTGTGACAAACACCAACTCTTTTCATCATGCACTAATGAACTCAGGTATTATAATTAGTCATAATTTAAAGATAAATAGGGACACAAATGAATAGCTCATAGAAAGTTTCCAGAATTAATTAAAATAAATGCACCTGAATACCTGAAGCATAGCTGGCTCACAATAATTGTTTTTTTTTAACATACTTTAGTTCTTTAATAGGTCATGAGTTGCACTAAATCCAAACCTTAGAAAAAGTGCGATGGAAAACCATTGCGTCCCAATTTGCATACTATCCATCCTAATAACATTCTAAATTAGAGACCAAAATCATAGTAGCCTATGTTTAAATAAGTTTTCCAAAGATAAGTGGTGATAAATAATAAAATAATAACGGCTAACAATCCATTGCGCGTTAGACGAGGATTTGATTAGAACTACAAACACGAACAAAAAGTGTCAATAAACTACAAACATGGCGGATGTGCGAGAACGACGGTTAAGTTGAGATAAAGGGGTTTGAATGATTAATAATCAGTTTTTAACCTGATGGAAATATATTTATTCAATGTTACCCACATTATATTTCATATGCAACAGCACTGACAATTATAAATATACATTTGGTCATTATAACTTTTAAATGTGAGATGGTGGTCCGGTGGGTTAAACCATGGAACTGATATGCAGAAGGTTGCTGGTTCGATCCCAGCGGTCACCACCAGTGTGTCCTTGAGCAAGGCACTTTACTCCATGTTGCTCCAGGGGGATTTTCCCTGTAATAAGGGCACTGTAAGTCGCTTTGGATAAAAGCGTCTGCCAAATGCATAAATAAAAAAATGCATCATTATGCAGGCAGATCAACGTGCAGCTATTTCTCTCCGAGACGGTGGGAAATTAAATTAAATTGAACGATTTCAACTGTGACAAAATGATTGACAGGTCAGTTTAAACGGCGACAGTAGGCCTAACTAAAGTGACAGAGCTGTCAGTTAAGTCCCCATGAAATCAAAATGGAGGTTTTTAGGATTGTAGTATGAACATGCTCGTAATTTGCACGGGGTTAGGGGGTCATGACCTCCTCAAAAATCAGATGCAGCTAATATGAACCCCCCCACCCAATATCATCACATCATTCAGATTAAAATAAATATGAAATATTCCGAATTAATACTTTTGTTCATTTTCTTTATTAATTTCATTTGCTAGCAAGAAAGATAGTATCATATTTTAAATAATCTGTGATGTAACCCCGCCCACCACACCGACTACTTGGTATTACCCAACCCGCTTTCTCTACCAAGTTTGTTCACTATTTTGCGCAGTCGCTGGGATGAATGGTTGGAGAAGGCTGACGGAAAGATGACACTGAAAGGCAGCCAGACAACGATTTTTCATTGTTGTTCGACACCAGCCGAAAAAAAAGAAAAATCCTGACCAAACGGAGGTAGCATACCCCTATTGCTAAGTTAGCTGTTAAAGTCCCAGTGAACCGGAAGTTGCAACCGACTTTATTTCAGTGATTTGACGTATTTCCGAGAGAAACGGAATACTAAATGAGCAGAACAGAGGGCGTGGTTTGTTTCTCCCCCTCCCCCTCCCCACCGTGTGACCTGATTGGATATAGAAACGTAGGCGTTTCATTCAGAAATGGAGGCAGATCTGAACGCAAGTTCAATGGGCGTGTTTAATGATGGCATGTCGAAGCCCAAGCCGTCAAACAGACGTCATCATAAATGGCCTACCAATGCAGAGGGGAGGAGCATTTTCAGATTTTGATTAAAGATTACGAAGCCAAATTATTTTTTGATGCGGATTGACTTGCACGGATGGATTGTTCACCACAAAACTAGCAATTTGCGCTAACAAAGTAAATATGGTCAATTTTGATTTCATGAGGACTTTAAGTTAGCTCAGCGTTTCTCAAAGTGTGGGGTGCGGGCGCGGCCCACTGGTGGGGTGGGAATAGAGACATGACAAGTGGGGCGCGACAAACAGGTTTTGTGCCCATCTTTTTAATTACTTTATTTATTGACAATAAACTCAAAACAAAACAAAGACACATTTAAATGTAAGCCTTACTTAACCTTTTCACATGTAAGTTTAAAAGTTTTTCAAGGCGACTGTTATTGATCGTAGTATCACTTTATGGTTCCCATGGAGACGCGTCATTCATTGCTTGTTGTCACACCGCAGCCACACTAGCGCTGAATGACTGAGGATCTGCTTTTATTTCCTTTTTTATTCCAAATTTCACAAATTTGTTAACTATAGCAGGATATATCTGATATACCAATTGTCAAATATGTGCAAGTGGATGTGTTTTGTTGTTCAAACACCTTTATAACAATCGCGTTAGTTGAGCTGTATGCGCAACGTATATCTATCTTATTAAAATACCTAAAAAAAATACGTACATTATTAGGAATTTACCACCTCCGGCTCAATTTGAGATTATTATTAACTAATATTAACTATTATTATTAACTAACCTCTTAACTAAGAAGTCGGTGTGTGCACAGTTAATTTCTTTTACACCGAGACGTAAACAGGTATTTGGTGCTTTTATCTGAATGGTATGTGTGTTAAGTTGCACCCTAATATGTTGTAACATACCGTAAAATGTTATTTACAGATATGCCTTCTTTTGTATTTACATCCTTTTGTTTTAGATTTTGTTAGTGGATGGTGAGTTTTGGTGATGCCCACCGATATGTGAAATCTGTTCAGAGTAAAGGTGCAAGCTGTACTCCAGTGTGCCACCCTGTATTATGTAATGAGAGTTGAATTGTGCATAATACATTTGCAATTGTAGGTGCCAATACAGTGATGCAATTGATTAATCTTTAAGTTCTTGTTTTTTTTCCCATAAGATATTGAACACACACAAAAAATCAATTAAGTGGAAGCTGCCACTGCTGGCTAGTGCTTAAACACTTCATTTAACTACTGTGTCATTATGGCATAAATAGTCAAGTGAACAGCTGCATTTACGTTAAGTAGCCCAAATCAGTAAAAGTATCACAATGTATATCTAATACAGGAATGGCAAATTAGCATGTTACCTTTTACACAAGAAAATTATTCAAAAAATGAATAAATATGCCGCAAGTTTAACCCCCCCAATGGTAGACCCAAAGTTGAGTATGAATATGTTCAACCCGTTCTCACTCCCAGGGCGTCAAAAAACGAAGCATGGTCAAGAGCCTTCCGCGTCGCAATGAAGACGCTAAAGTCACCCCTAGGCGTCGCTATTTTGAAGCGCTGAGTGCTCCATTGATTTCAGTTGTTTACCTCAGATCAAGACGCATTTTATTCTTTGCATTTGTAAAAGCATACATGATTTTATTAATATTTTATTCATATTTAAAGGTTACTTTTATATTTTGGAGCAGCTAACCCAACTCCTACCCTAAACCTACCCACTCCTAAACAATATAGAAACACACAACAGGCAAATACAAGTATACAGTCACAGGTATATATTGCAAAAACTTACCAACAACAGTATAAAAGTATTAACTCATGTTGCATTCCAAGTCTTCTGAAGTCACACGATGTCTTCATGTAAAGAACAGAGTTGATCTTAATGTTTTAATCGCTGAGATGAAGATCCCGTATCTCATTCAAATAATACACACGCCTCTTTAGCATGACGCAATCTGTCACAAGACACACGAGAACCAATTACATTTTACAATCAAAGCTGACGTAATGACGCAATTGGTCACGAGACATACGAGAGCCAATGAAATTTCACTATGAAAACTGCCGTAACGGGTGGCAATATTTGAAATTGTACGTGTTCGTGATCTGCTGCGGATGGAGACGCTGATCGCTTTTGGGGATTTCCTTCACACAAATCAATCGCTTGGCCTCGGAATATTTGTATTTTTTTAATAAATTGTGCATGCAGTCGACTCTGCCTGTTATATCTGCGTTTTATACCACACAAATGGGCAGGTTTAGGGATGGAATAGGGTTGGGTTACATGTTAAAACGTGTCTAGATAGTAAATAAAATGATGCTGGCTGATTAAATTGAGAATCACAGTCCAACAGGTCATAATGGCAAAATGATAACCCAATATATGATCAGCATGACGATAACTTTCCCATGCCCAACGCGTCTGTGTCTGACGCCGAAGATTTCTCATTGAAATGAATGGAGCACTCAGCGCGTCGATATAGTGACGCCTAGGGGTGCCTTTAGCGTCTTTATTGTGACGCGGAAAGCACTTGACCATGCTTCGTTTTTCGACGCTTTGGGAGTGAGAACGGGTTGATATGTTAGCCTTACTGTTATCTATAAGCTTGTGTTCTCCAAAACAATGATACAACAATGACTGTCCAATCAAATGCTCTCTAGAATGTGAAAATATATTTACTGGATATGAAGAAAAGAAAAACAAGACGAGAAAGGGAGGACATTGGGTAGGGGTGGCCATATGTCCGGATTTTGGCCGGACAGTCCGGATTTTAAGCCCCCTGTCCGGTGTCCAGCGCAGCCTCAAGCCGGACACTCATTTGCCCTCCTTTTTGAGGTTGCGCTGAAAAGTTGCACAAAAAAACCCCGCTCTAGAATCTTTATGGGGATGCAACAGCATAGCGTCTAATGCCGTCAGATCTCTGGTCAAACTGATTGGCTGAAAGCAGTGTGTCAAATCTGATAAATCATTGGTTAAAAGCGTAAGCAAGCCTCCATGTCCACATGCTGGCTACGTCATATCATAACGTTAACATGCCGAAACGCCAGACCTCATTTACTCCGAAATGGACAAAAGAGCACAAATTTATATTAAAAAGCAGTAGAGACGCTTTTCATGGATTTGGCACTGTGCCAGATTATTTGTTTATTTATGCATTTCTTTTATTTCCAGAAGTCCAGAAATGTTGTTTTCAGGCAAAACAGGTTCCTCTCAGTGGTCAGTTTTTGAAACAGACATCACAATATATTGAATAAATACAAATACTGTGAACAAACACTTTTTTGCCTCTTACACATAGACTGTAAAAAATACTGTGCCCGTTTTACTCAATAAAATTGAGGCAACTATTTGCATCAGCTTTTTGAGTATTTTAAACTCATTTTATTTGTGTTTATCCTATTAGACTGTGCATGTTTTCAACTTGGACTCTTAAGTAATAGCAACTCAGTTTTATCAATTTAGAAAATTATAGTTTTAAGTATATCCAATATAATCTTTTAAGTAATATTTACAAATGTCTCCTTGTAAGCCACACATTAAGTTACTTTTTTCCAAGCTACTTTTTTTATATAAATGTAATTATTATTATTTTTTTTTTAATTACCATGAAACAGTAAACCAGCATCTCAATACAAAACATTTATTCACTTTAAAATGACAATGCAACAGTAGCTTATTTTTTCACCTTTACATAAAGCTGACTTCAAGTGAAAAAATGTTATGTACTACAAGAGGTAGCAACAGATTTAAATTTTGTATAACAGTTTTTTCAATGAGCATTGGTCTGTTTAACCCACTGAGAACAGTAATTCAGTCATCTAATTAAAACAATGTATCGAACAATGTTAAAAACATAAAATTCAAATCATAATTATTACATCAGCTGATAAAAAAAATGATCACTGAGAAAAGTGAACACCAATTTAAAGGGTTAGTTCACCCCAAAATGTAAATTCTGTCATTAATTATACACCCTCATGTCGTTCCAAACCTTCGTTCATCTTCAGACACAAATTAAGATATTTTTGATGAAATCCCAGAGCTCTCTGATCCCTCCATAGACAACAATGTGATGAACACTTTCAAGGCCCTAAAGTATAGGAAAGACATAATTAAAATAGTCCATGTGATTCCAGTGCTTCAAACTTAATGTTATGAAGCCACGAGAATACTTTTTGTGCAAACAAAAATAGCGACTTTATTCAGCAATTTAGCTTTAGCCTGTTAGCGCTAGCCAAGCCGTGTAATTCAAGGCAAGTATTTATCAATACAAACATTTAGCTTCATCCTTGCTATATTTAAAGCATCAAACCATTGAACAGTTCATATTTAATGTCATTCTTACCTTTTTTAGTGTCGTTGGGTTGCCAGCAGTGCAAATTCAGTCCTGTCACCCATCAAAATGGCGTCTGTCATGAACATTTGTGTTTTTGCAACAGCCAAATCAACTTGTTTAGACTTTTAAATACATTTTACTTAAAAAGTATCTCGAAAAGGCACACATCTAAAAAGCCTAGTAAACATTACTCAAGATAATGCACGTGTTTACAACAACATATTAAATAAGTTACTCAAAATATTAAGTAAAGTACCAAACATTGATTTATTTGTTGAAAATATAGAATTTATTTTTGTTAAAATTACAACCCCACAGAGTAATTTTTTCCCAGTGTAGGTCTACATCAAGATATATCGTAGATCAATGGTCTGGCAATGAATAGAATAGGCTATTTCAGAATCACTGTATCATGATAGCATCTATATGATGGACAACATTGTATTGTAGTTGTGAGTAGCCTACACAAGAGTCTTATGCAATTATTCCTGCTTCACTAAATGGTGCAAAATGTTCTCCTTTTTGCTGTTATGGAAATGGCCATCCTAAGATTGGGCCTTTATGCCACACGGTTACCATGTCAAGACGCAGTTTTCATTTGTTCATCTTTGCATCGAGCCAGCTTGTATGTCGTCTCTCTTGGTCTTGACGAGGAAAGATTGAAGGAACAGAGAGGCATTTGTTGTCCAAGATCAGTATAGCCCACAGTTGGCCGCCTGGAGAGAAGTCTCTTTCTAGCATCATCTGTCACTTTGAAATGTAGGCCATTTTGTCTTCTCTGAGAAAATGCCAGATTACTTAATAGGCTGAATTCACAAAATAACACTTTTACAGTTACATAACACGAACACAGCCACTGATATTGACCATAACAATGATCTTTTTTATCTTTTACACAGGCCTTTGACGCACAGGAACAAATGACTGGATCTCTGAGTAATAAAGTAATAAAATAAAAGTAAAGTAATAATATAATATTAAATAAATAAATACAATTAATGTTTAAAAATATAATTAGTAATAATAATAATACATTAAAATAAGAATAATGTTTATTATTTGAATAATGATAATTGTAATGTATTATAATATTTTAGTGCTGTCAAATCGATTAATCGTGATTAATCACATCCAAAATAAAAGTGTATACTGTGTATAATTATTATGTATATTTGAGTGTACACACTTGCATGTATATATATTTATATTTAATATATAAATATAGGCCTAACACATTTTCTTAAATATATACATGTACAGTATATAAATGTATGTATTTATATATATGTAATACTTATACAGTACACACACATATATTATGCAAACACAAACTCTATTTTATTTTGAACGCGATTAATCGAGTTGACAGCACTAAATATAATATATGACAGATGTTTCAATATTGTAAAGCAAAGGACACAATGGATAAATTATATATACAGTGAGGAAAATAAGCTATATATATACACACACACACACACACAATATAATATAATAAATGACTGATGCTTAAACATTTTATAGCAAGGGACACAATGCCTTATTTTGGCATATTAAGACAAATAAATAAATAACAATAATAATGTTTATGCATTATTTGAATAATAATTTTAATTGTTGACCTGTTCTGTATGCTGCTGTTTGCACGGTAAAATAAACCCGTGAAAAAATGGTCACAGACACTCGTCAATTGTATTTTTATTTAATGCAAATTCAATATTATAATCGCATCAGTTAACAGTTAATATTCGGATAATGAGCGGCGGTTGTCGGTCGGGAAAATTAACCGAAATGAGCATCCCTGCCTACAACCAATCGTAAGTGACGTATGTTGAGCGATGCATAGTTGTGAACAGAACTCAACTGCACACACACTGGAAGAAGTAGAAGAAGAAGATGAGTGTAAACGATTTTTGCACCGAGAGAAATAGTAAAGGTGAACGCATATACGAACAAGTTCTCCGTTTAGTAAACAAATTCAACCCAAGCGCTCTTTGGTGACGTGGATGATTACGTTACTGTTGATCATCTGTCCATCATCGTATAAAGCCCTGACAATTTGATTGGTCCGCTCTGGTTCGAGCATAGTTGCTCCACAACGGATCAAGGCCAGACCGAACTTCCCGACCTCAAATGTTGTGGGCGGAGCTAAGATCAGCTGGCATCCAGGCTAACATAGACAAAAAAATAAAATGTACTAGAAGCCAGAATGTACTAGAAAAAAAAACAAAAATATTTTAATGAGCAACGATTTAGCCAATCTACCGTTCTCAGGGTTACTAAACACAAACAAATGACCGAAATGCTTAGCGAAACTGGTTAAATGTGTTGGCATCCAAACTGTGAAAATTGCTGGCAAAGTATTAGACAACATTCTTGTAATGAAAAGGTTCTAATTATCTTAATGAAGTTCTTGTTAAGTGCCGCTGATATAATTAGATCTAATCTTCTCTGGAATTGTTTGCAGAATTACATCCTTAGGTGTGGACAAATGTAGCACAAATGATAGATTTCAATAAGTGGTTATGAGCTATTGAATATGGCATGTTTTCCACAATGTCATTACAGACCATAAATACCTCGAGAGACATATTACAGTGTTTGTGTGGTTTATGGTTTATCATTCCTGCATGGATCTAAGGGATCCAAGCCACAACTTTACACTGTAAACATGGAGTACAATAATATCTGTGTATGCATAAACATAATAAAAATCCATTCAGCTAAACCAGTTCATATGCATGTCACAGGAAGCAAATCGGGATCTAAATATGTGAAGGATGCAGCTTTTCCATGTTATTTCTCAAGACATGGCAAACAACATGTGAAGATAATGAATCACGCTTGATTACTTAACATCCATCTGCAGGCGACTCCAACATCCTTCAGCAGTGTGTCCATCTGCCCTACATTACACGGACACATCACACATTTGCCCCAGTTTCCATGCACTGCGATCGTCCATGTCTGAATCGGTTGACAACACGTCAGCTCACAATGGACAAGCTAATGCAAGTCTAATCAACAGGCCAACAGGCTTCATTTCAGAGAAATTTGATTCAGTATAAGTTCAAATAATGACAAGAGTTTCATCAAGGGATTTCACGAACAATCAAATTACCTTAAAATCACATCAATCACATAGAAATGTTACAATAGCCGCGTTTCCACCGCAGGAATTTTCCCCAGGAACTGGGAACTTTGGGGTGGTACTCGGTGTGTTTGGACCACAGGAACCAGGGTCTAAATCAGGGGTTCTCAACCCTGGTCCTCGAGGCCCACTGTCCTACAGAGTTTAGCTCCAACCTTGATCAAACTCATCTGCCTGTAGCTTTCTAGTAATCCTGAAGAGCTTAATTAGCTGTTTCAGGTGTGTTTGATAAGCTTTGGAGCTAAACTCGTAGGACAGTGAGCCTCCAGGACCAGGGTTGAGAATGCCTGGTCTAAATTAAGTTCCAGCTAAAAATCTCCCCCTCCGAAAGTCCCTGCTCGCAAGATAGTACTTATTCAAAGTTCAGGAACTTTCGGGGGTGGGACTTGGGCGCTGAACATGCTGATTGGTAGCCTGGATGCCAGTCGAAATTAGCCCCGCCCACAACATTTAAGCTCGGGCAGTTCGGTCTGGACTTGATCCGTAGAGGAGTAATTATGCCCGAACAGAAACTGTTCGGACCAATGAAATTGTCAGGGCGGGCTTTAGACGATGATGGACAGATGATCAACAGTAACGTAATCATCCACGTTATCAAAGGCGCTTGGGTTGAATTTGCTCTAATCCTAAACGGAGAACTTGTTGGTATATGCGTTCACCTTTACTATTTCTCTCAGAAATGATGATGGTGTTGGAAGTACTCCGTGTATCCTTAAATTATTTTTACAACACCGGCAAAGATCGTTTACACTCATCTTTTTCTTCTAACGTTACTTATTCCAGCGTGCGTGCAGACAGGGTTGCCAAGTTTCTACAACAAAACCTGCCCAATTGCTACTCAAAACTAGCCAAAAACAAGCCCAATAGCTTTCCGGGGGGGGGGTTCTCCGTAAAAAAAATGGCATTTGGGGGGTAAAATATGTGTTATTTTGCCAGGGCTGCCTGCTAAAATTCACATTCCTGGGTCTGTATATAACATAATTGGGGTCGCTTCAACCCGCGGACTTGGCAACACAGTGCAGTTGAGTTCTGTTGACATTTGGCAACTAACGTTATACGTCGCTCTGTTGCTCTGATTGGTTGTAGGTCTATCAAATTGAGGTCTTTCCTGGTTCGGTTGAAACACGCCCCATAATCACAGCCCAACAGAGCAGCAACAGACTCAAATTCTGACTAGAATTGAGTATGACAACGTCAGGCTAGCTGATTGTTTGAGCTCACGCAGCATTTTATTTCAACCGCCATTTTTCAGTCCTTCCAGAAAAATGCAGCTTTTTTTTTGTGATTGTTGCGGGCAAAAATCCTTGATTATGCGGCATGTTTTCTTAAAAAATGCGATGAAAAATGCGGGAAAATGCGGGATATTTATGCAATTTTATGTAATGAAATTGCGGGAACTTGCAAAAACTGCGGTTTGATGAAAAAGAGAAAAAAAGCACTACATTACAGAAAGTGCTGGAATATTTAAGTTCCCATCTTGTTTTATTGAAGACCTTAATAAACACACGGCTCAAATTTACAAAACATTGAGTCAAACAAGTTCTGTAGCTTTACAAAAGGAATATGCTACAACTTGAAAAATGAATAAATAACTTCCTGTTTTACAGAGGTAGCTTTACAAAACAGACATTTGAGTGCTTCCAATGCACAAAGTGCAATCTCTTAAAGGGTTAGTTCATCCAAAAATTTAAATTCTGTCATTAATGACGTCCCCTCATGTCGCTGGACACCCGTCAGACCTCCGTTCGTCTTCGGAACACAAATGAAGATATTTTAGTTTAAATCCGATGGCTCAGAAAGGCCTCCATTGGCACAATGTACACTCTCAAGACCCATAAAAGGCACTAAAGACATCGATACAAAGTCCATCTCACTACAGCGGCTCTACAATAACTTTATGAAGCGACGATAATAGTTATTGTGCGCAAAAAAACTAAATAAATAACGACTTATATAGTGATGACCGATTTCAAAACACAGCATCATGATATTATGAATCAGTCGATTGATGATTCGGATCGTGTGTCAAACTGCTGAAATACGTGACTTTGGCGATCCGACCCGCTGAATCGACTCACTGATTCATAACGCTCCAAAGCTTCATGATGCTGTGTTTTGATATCGGGCAGCACACCGGGAAACTGCTTTGCGCGTCTTTTGCTGTTATTTTTGTTGGCCAATGGGAGTTTGCGCTTCATCATGGTTTCACAGATATCTATGGTTTCTCCACGGGGTTTGCAGCTTTTCGATGACGTTCATGTCGGGTAATTACGTCACTTCAAAACGTTCCCATGGCAATAGGGGGAAATGGCGGCTATGGTGTGAAGTAAACGAACATTTTTCAACTTTCTGCTAATATATATATTACTTTTTTTGCAACGAAAATGCGGGAATTATGAAATCATGCTAGCCCCGCATATTTTGCACGCGGAAATAGGCAATTTATGCGGCGAAAGTGCGGCGTATTTGAAAAAATGCGGCCCCCGCATAAATATGCGGACTTTGGCTGATTATGCGTTAAATCACGCGATCGCATAATCGCGTTTTTCTGGAGGGACTGATTTTTAAAAGTCTTTTGTGAGGTTTGTTCTGCGTTCAGCAAATAGCTTTCTCTTTCTGTCAGATGGCGCACGTTTGTCTTAGCAATCTCACGGTCAATGTCCGTAATTGCTGATAACATACGTTGTCTTATTTTAAATCTAGCTTTACGAGCTTTCAGAATACGCTTTAGTATCAGTGCTCGTCTCTTTTCCGCAGTTTTGTTAATTACCTCTTTAGTAAACCAATACATAACCAGCAAAAGCAGCGCAGCTTGAATCTCAGTCGCGTGCAGTCCCACGTCTCTGGGCTACTTTGCCTAATCTTCACGGTACTTTAGACCGCAGTGGAAACGCAGACAGTAGCAGGTCTGGGGGGAAAAAGTTCCTGTAAAAAAGTACCTGGTACAAATTGTTCCGGGTAATTTCGGTGGAAACGGGGCTTAATGACAGTAATTTGTATTTGAATGCAGTTTCTTGTGGCTGATGGGTGAAGTTTCTACGTCACATTTCACCACAAAAATCAAAAGAATTTACATTTTGTATAAAAACAAAGCCTATTTTAGGACCATCCCAGGTAACAGAGAACGTTCTCAGAACTTTGGCTAATGTTCTGAACAAACGTACTTCCTGTAACGTTCATAGAATGTTCATTTAAAGTTATCTGGTCTTAAATCACATTAGCACAACATTGTTCATGGATGCACCGATTAATGCACATATACAGATAACCGATATTTCTTTATATTTGAAAGCCGATAACCGATATATTGGCTGATAAATCAAAATTTTTGCATTATTTTTGAGAGCCTGATTACAAAAACAAATGTACTTCCTGTAACGTTCATAGAATGTTTGTTCAAAGTTATCTGGTCTTTAATAAGGTTCTCAAAGCGTTAGCACAAAACGTTATTGGAACGTCCATGGGATATTTTTGTTACTAAAACGTTTTAGTTCATCTAACATTTTTTTTTAATGTTACTACTTGTTTGTGAATGTTCAGAGAACATTCAAAAACAATGCTCACATTAGGGATGCACCTATATATATATATATGAACATTTTGGGCCGATACGATAACCGATAATTCTTTATATTTGAAAGCCGATAACCGATATATTGGCAGATAACTCGAAATCCAAATTTCTTTATCATATTTGAGAGCCTGATTACAAAAACAAAAGTCTCAGCTTTAAAGCCATGTCCCAAACACACAATTATGATGTTCTGGTGTTAATTTTATGTAGTCTATATGACAGACTTGCGCTGCTTATGTTTCTCTGAACTGTATTTTCCTTTTTTGAAGTGATTTAAATCATATTTCAAGCAATTCAAACCCATCACGGTGAACAGCTTTGATATATTGGCCACAGTTACTTATTGGGCCGATAACTATAGACCACACCGGGTGTGTGTGTGTGTGTGTGTGGGGGGGGGGGGTCCAAACACTCTTCATTGACTTTGTATTGCGTGAGGCTGCCTCCTTGTCTTTTCTGACTTATAACAAAAAAACAGAACACTGTCTAAAAGCTGCTATGTGTGACAGGGTGTACAGCAAACAAGCTAAAAAACTTAGTTTTTATAAGCTACTGAACCTTAAAAGCCTGTTCTGTTTTTTGTTATAAGTCAGAAATGACAAGGAGGCAGTTTTTATGCAATACAAAGTCAATGGAGACGGTTGGATTGTCAACCCCCCCCCCCCCCCACCCCCAACCCGGTTGGGCGTGGTTTTCAGATTATGACGCTCTGCACTCTCAGAATTTTTTTTACAGTGGAGGTACAATTTTGTTCCTTGGGGGTATAACTGTACCTTTAAAAGGTACACAATTGGTCCTTAGTGTACAATTATAGTTTTCCTTTACTTAGAGCAGGGGTAGGCAAGTTCGACAAGTCCTAGAGAGTCACTGTCCTGCAGAGTTTGTCTCCAACCCTGAAAGACATTAATAGACGCTCTTATTGAGAATTAACAGAGGTTTAGATGTTGATCTTTATGTGTCACCATTATGGTGATCAGTGTTTTCTTTAGTTGGGCTTTTGTTACAGTGTTAACAAAATACATAATCTGTTCAAATCAAAAGAAGCCATAAACAAAAATGATCATGAAGAAAAATGTTTGACTAAATTCATCAATGACTAAAAATATTCATAATATTCACCAACAATACTTTCTTGCCACAGATCAGACATTCTGAATTCTGATTTTTTGTATACATTCTTAGACATTCTTAGAAAAAGTTTAGACGCACACAGATATCAGCATATGAATCTCAACAAGGGTGACATACTTAATGCTGCAATGCATGCTGGGAGCCATGAGTTTTATACTATGGTGGCTTAGTAGGGTTGGAGCTAAACTCTGCAGGACATCAGATCTCTAGGACCAAACTTACCCCTGACTAAGAGGTACAAAAATGTACCCAAAAGGGGCGGTGACGGCCACTTGTACCTAAAAAGGTACAATTTTGTACTCTTTTTTTTGAGCGAGTGTCTCTATAGCATTAAAAAATAAACAATACCGATATGGTGGCCGCTATATCGTGCATCCCTAGTTAACGTAATGTTTCCTTAGCGCTCACGTAACCAAGGAAAAACGTCTTAAAAACATTCAGAAATAACGTTTTCATAACTTAACGTATGCAAAATGTTCTTAGAACATATTTGTGTTAGGTGGGTGTGACGAGCAGGACGAGCGAGAGCCGCGAGAGAGCGGCGCGAGGCCGGTGAGTGATTGATGATGAGTGCCAGCTGCACGTCACACCGGTCTCGGATCTCTCACGGAGGAACTCGGACGCATAAAAGGAGGAGCGACGACAGTGAAGGACGAGAGAGGACCAGGCCTGGACTTTATGTTGTGTTTTTTTTTACATTTTGTTATGTGTGTGTGCGGAGGTCGTCCATGAGGGGCTGCCTCTTTTACTTTCATTTTGTGCTTATTATTTGATTAAAGTCTTTTAACGTTCGCCAGTTCCTGCCTCCTTCGTCCCATAACAACAAACCGTATTACAGTGGGATTAAGATTGTCTTGCATTGTGACATCATTTTCACCACATTTTCACCTAAATTCTTATTAATGTATTGCAAATAATAACTTATTTTTAATAAGTTAAATTTAGTATGACAAACATGATCCATACTTAATATTGGCATTATGAATGTAATTTTTTTACACATCACAATACGAAGAATTGAATTCTTAATCATCATAAATAATGTCACATTGCAATCAATAAGTTATGACAAGATATGTTTTACATTGCTTTAACTAATCAAAATAAGTTATACAAGATTCAACTCATTAAAATAAATCAGTTTAATGTAATTTAAGTTGAATTGACAAGTTGACTCTACTTAAAAAATTAGCAGCCACTTTTTTACAGTGAAATAATAATAAATATTGTACATTTATTGAAATAGGCATGGACATTTCTTTGTGAGATTCACCATGTTCAAAAAACGTATTATCTTTTGCCGTTAAGAGAGTGAATGAACAGAGGAAGCTGTTTACTGCATATTTGTGGCTTTGCAACGAGTTCATTCATGCTGTTTGGCACATGGGAAATGAACACATATCTTCGTGCCGCCCAGTTTCCTAGAACCACACCTGACATTCCTCAACACACCTGACGGCTTTTTCTCACACATTCCCTGTTCAACATCCCACCTTTAACCCACATACAACAAGATGAACTGTGAGTTCCAAGAGGAAATAAAAATCACAAATAATCCATTTAAATCTCAATTGTTTCAGATTCTCAGATCTAAAGAGAAATGAAAGACTATATATGGGCAATTATTTTCTTTAGAATAACATGCACGGATAAATCCTTCACAATAAGACCAGGAAACTAAATAGGGTAAATGTTGAGTTCACGTTGACTCATTCACTGTAAGTCGCTTTGGATAAAAGCGTCTGCCAAATGCATAAATGTAAATGTAAATTTCTAGAACCAGTGGGGAAGTCAGGCAAGGAAATTAAAACAGAACATACAAACTTTCTATGAATCAGACGTGGTAAATTGCATGCCTTTATTTGAGGAGTAATCGCTGCTAATGCGGCTCAGACAGTATGTACAGTATGCTCGGTGTTGCCTACACTGCTCTCTGTGTCTAAGAGAAGCAAACACAATGCAGACGATTGTTACAACACAACCGGTACTGTATGCAATGTACATTGCCACACAATGGGGCTTGTGAAGCTGCTGGCGACCGCAGGATAGTGGGCTAGTGGATGTGGAGGAGTGAAGATTGCACTAACACAAAAGAGCTTTCAGAGAAGCATTGGAACACGTTTGCACGCTTATGAAAATATAAATCTTTAGAGTTGACCTAATGT
Source organism: Romanogobio albipinnatus (assembly GCA_023566225.1). Taxonomy (NCBI): domain Eukaryota; kingdom Metazoa; phylum Chordata; class Actinopteri; order Cypriniformes; family Gobionidae; genus Romanogobio; species Romanogobio albipinnatus. The sequence continues at coordinate 44,764,666 of CM042259.1, read as the reverse complement.
TGCATTAGGGAGCTAAACAGGAAGGAATTACTACATTTTGCAGACTGAGATCTCAATTCAATCTAGTGTAAGTGGAAGAAATAGAAATGAAAAACAGCAAAACCAAAGTATCTTAATGGATGCTCCCAAAGAAAATCAGTGCTGAGAAAATACAAAAACATAGTTCTGTCGATGGTTTGTCATCCGAGAAGAACAAAATCACACAGTAGATCTCAATATCTAAATTGTTTCTGAAATGAAATGTCAGTCCCGATTTCAAAACACAGCATCATGAAGCTTCGAAGCGTTATGAATCAGTGAGTCGATTCAGCGGTTCGGATCGCCAAAGTCACGTATTTAAGCAGTTTGACACGCGATCATCATGAATCGGAGGTCTAACCCAGCAATTGGGTTGTTTTAACCCAGCGATTGGGTTGTTTTAAGCAAACATTTAACCCAACCGCTGGGTTAAACCAACCCAATTGCTGGGTTAGTCCATTTTCAACCCAACTTGGGTTATTTTTAACCCAGCATTATTTAGAGTGTACTTATAAGGCACATATTAATGCATTATGCCTTATTATATGCCCTTAATAATGCCTTATTAAAGCCCTATAACCACATGCTTTAATCCTATAATCTTCACAACTACCTTACAAACTATTAATAAGCAGTTATAAAATGCTGGGTTGTTTCAGCCATTGGATAAAAAGTATTACATTTTTAACCCAACGGTTGTGTTTGTCCACATTTGACCCAAAATTGGGTTGAAACAACCCAGCATTTTTTGTTGCTCATTAGTATGCATATTACTAGGATATTGGCTGTTTATTAATACTTATAAGGTTGAAACAACCCAGCATTTTTTAGAGTGTAGGAGTTTATTGAGGCAAAAGCATAAAAAACATACATTTAAACCATTGGTTGGGTTTGTCCAAATTTGACCCAAACATGGGTTGAAATTTTCTAGAGTGAAAAATGCTTTTAGTCATTGTACTTCATTGTTTAATTCAATGTAACTCGCAATTTTTTTAGTAAAAATTGCTTCAGAGTAAATCCAAATCTTTCTTCTTTTTTTTTTTTTTGAAAAAATGAAATGATGGAAAAAAAGAAATGTCCTTCTGGGTTATTTCACACTTTGTTGGGTACAGGGCGGTTCAGTTCTGCACACAGTATTCTGGGTAAATTCACAAGCACTCGGCCTCCCTGTGAAACTTCTCAGCATACCTGTTCTTCACAGAGTCACAGCTCTCTGCGGGGACTCGTGTAAATGGCATCTGATGTCGGCTTCACTGTAGGCTTGCCAGCCTAATTGAACAGATGGGTTTGTAATGGCGGCGGGTCAGACGGGGCGAGATGTTTGTGCAGCTGGAGTGGGTTTAAAGAGACGGGCAGAAGAGCGGACAGCCATGTGAAATTTCATACTATATAAAAACATGCCTTTGCTTTCCATGTTTGACGTATAGGACGGGATCCGTTTGATGCTGGTATTGAATGACACGACCCTCCTGAGAAAAGATGCACTTTAATGAGAGTCACAATAGACTGAGAGTTCATGAATGCACACATTCAATCAAGTTCAAGATGTTGTCTAGACTTCAAGCTCAAGTCGCCCAAAGGCATGTTTTATGAGCTGCAGAAGTGAGCTGTTCATGTAATCGAATCTGTGGAGAGAGTATTAAAACATTGATTTTCTTCCAGAGATGTATTTACTCCTAGATAGGGTTTCCAAACACACCCATGGGACATAAGCGGCTCAATAAATACGGATGGAGGGAGTAAAAGCCATATTAGAAATACTGATTTATTTTTCTATTTATTGTCAAATTCTTATAAAGCCCTACATCGGTCCCATCTCACATTAGTTTTCTCTTTGTCATCCAAACCGAAGCTTGTAAAAAATGGAGACGGGAAAAACACATCCCACCAGAAACAAGTGTTGAATAATGAAAGAAACTGAAAATGAAGCAAGTTATTTAATATAAAAAAAGCTTGATGAATGAATGAATGAATGAATGAATGAATAAATAATGTAATCTATCAATCAATAAATGAATCAAATTCATGAATAAAATATAAAAAATAGATTTTATATATATACTGTATATATATATATATATATATATATATATATATATATATATATATATATATAATGAATATTTAATAATAATAATTAATATACATAATATTATAAAATATTATAATGAATAAATTATAAATTGTTGTCCAATGTGGGGTGACCATAAAAAAGTTCTTAAATATGTATAATAATAATAAATTAAATTCATGAATAAATTATTTTTTATATAATTTTTTTATTATTTGCTTAATAATTTTACAATATACATTACACTGTATATATAAATGTAGTGAACATTAATATATACACTGATTAAAATATTTACCATTTTCTACAATGAATTGCAAATACACACATGCACTCATTTCATGCATGTAGAAATTAAATCTCAAACTAAACACATTTACTGAGGATTGTTTGCAGTATTTGCCTTCAAGTATTGATCTAGTATTGATCTCAGTAGAAAGCTCAAGCTTTGAAATCGGCTCATCGGATGCCAAACCACATCCACGCTGTCATGAAATGATCTACTAACTTTGATGGTAAATATTATTATTTGCGTCTCTGCCGCATACAGTTTGAGTGCCACCAGCGGCTCTGAACCAGTCACATTTGCACAGGGATTGTCTGTATTTCCTGTAAACGGCGTTAATCTCACTCACTCTGAAGTGAATCTTGAACAACATCCGAATGCAAAAAATGCCTTTAAACCATGTTATTAAAATGAATCCACTTTATTTCAATAAAGATCGTGGATGCGGCTGCATTTTTGCACATTAATCATTAAACTTTGAATGAATGAGTCATCAGTCAAATGCACAGTGATATCAGCGCTGCTCCACTGACATCTGCATGACACGAGCACATGTGAGCGGAGTCCGCTCTGCCTCAGACAGAGACAGAGAGAGCGTTCACACAGAAGGCCCTGCTCGTACACTCAGTGTCCTCTCAGCCTAGCAACAGGCAGCGTGAGAGAGTGCCCATGCATTTAGAGTAGAAATGAAACACAGACTGCACAAGGACAGAGACCTGTGAGGACTGAGGCACTGCACTGTGGTGTTAGGCATTATTGCTGCTGTTCAACGTCATATTTTTGCAAAAAGGGTAAAAGGATTTTTCTTGCTCTTCTCAAGTAATAGTGTCATACCACACAGACAAACTCTAACATGTACAGCTCTATTGTTCCATCCATCTATCTATCTATCGTTCCATCCATCCATCTATCTATTGTTCCATCTGTCTGTCCGTCCGTCCGTCCATCCATCTATCTATGGGTGGATAGATAGTGCATCCATCTATCGTTCCATCCATACATCTATCTATTGTTCCATCTGTCTGTCCGTCCGACCATCCATCCATCTATCTATCATTCCATCCATCCATCCATCCATCACTCCATCCATCCATCACTCCATCTGTCCGCCCGTCCATCTATCGCTCCATCTGTCTGTCCGTCCATCCATCTATCTATCGATCCATCCATCTATCGTTCCATCCATCCATCCACCCATCTATCTATCATTCCAATCATCCATCTATCTATCTATCTATCTATCTATCTATCTATCTATCTATCTATCTATCTATCTATCTATCTATCTATCTATCTATCTATCTATCTATCTATCTATCTATCTATCTATCTATCTATCTATCTATCTATCTATCTATCTATCTATCTATCTATCTATCTATCCATCTATCCTTCCATCCATCTATCTATCTATCCATCCATCCATCCATCTATCTATCCATCCATCCATCTATCGTTCCATCCATCTATCTATCGATCCATCCATCTATCGTTCCATCCATCCACCCATCTATCTATCATTCCAATCATCTATCTATCTATCTATCTATCTATCTATCTATCTATCTATCTATCTATCTATCTATCTATCTATCTATCTATCTATCTGTCCGTCCGTCCGTCCGTCCGTCCGTCCGTCCGTCCGTCCGTCCGTCCGTCCATCGTTCCATCCATACATCTATCTATCATTCCATCCATCCATTGTTCCATCTGTCCATCTATATATCTATCGTTCCGTCCATCCATCCATCCAACCATCCATCCATCCATCCATCCATCCATCCATCCATCCATCCATCCATCCATCCATCCATCCATCCATCCATCCATCCATCCATCCATCCATCCATCCATCCATCCAATTTTATTTGAATCATTATTTTCAACCAATTATTAACACAAAACCACAAAAATAACTATCCATCCATCAATTGTTCCATCAGTCCATCCGTCCACTTATATTTTTATTGTAACATATTCATATGTTGTTTAACGGCCTTTTACTTTTAACACTTATAGTACTGTATACAGTATTCTGTACAATAATAGAATAGTAAAATGATGCAATATATTGTATGCTGTTGTTGTTATTTAAGGGTGAAATGTGACCGGGATGTTCTTGTGAGATTTATGCCACTTTTTCTATTGCCAATCAAAATAAAGACAATGAGCAAAGAATATGAGGGGACAATAGCAAAAACAGTTCATTTCTAAAGGCCATAGACTGGGTCAACAAAATTTGGTGCATAAAACTTCAGAGAAAAAAAAGTGTTCCTATAAAACCAGACCCTGTACATAAAACACAGAGGAGGCGTCGCTCATCGCCCCTGCACACCCTCAGTTTAATATGGAGGATGTGTAAATAAATGTCAAACAGCAGCTACTGACAAACGCCAGGTGCAAAGCCTCATACGCAAACCAGCTGACACTGGCCATCTGAATAAAGACAAATCCCCTACTATAACACGAAGCAGCTCAATGGAACATATCACTGCATGCTGTACATTGATTTCAGAAATGTTTTGTGTTAATATAAAGATCTGCTATACACTCTTCAAGCAAAGTAAACACTGACAATGTGCTTGAAGTTCTGCCGCCAACAGATGAAATACACATCGCACGTCATTAGGTAAAGCCCATAGGAGCACAGAGGCTTTATGCACCTGAAACTCATGAGCACAATCTACTTTAAAAGAGGCGATTCAGAGCAAGCTTTACGTTTACAAGTACACTAACACACAGACTGTCACAAACTCTGAAAGCTCTTGCGTAGGTCATATGTTTGCCCATATAAGCATGCATGGATGGCTGTTTTCCACACACTGATTTGGGATGCACTAATCCTAACCGTGCACACTATTTCGTGGAGATTCCTGACTCATTTGTGGGTGAAATTGAGATATAACTGCATCAAATATCCGGAGCTCTGAAAGAGAAACCTCTGGGATAGATTTGATCCATCCCAGCTCTTTTGTGCACGGGCCACTGGTCAGTCCCGCCGACCGCTTTCACAACATCAGAAACACCCATCAATACCTCGAACACACAGGCTTCTGTGCCGGCTGGGCTCAGGCTGATGGACATTGTTAATTATGGTACGTCATTTGTGACATTCCCGTTGGGCAGACGAGGCGGCTGGGAGACAGACTGGCATTATCTGTGGACGCGGATGGGCGGAGAGCTCCAAAAACACTCCGAAAAGAACGAGAGAAAGTTTGTGGATGCAGAAACTGAACATGAACACTGTTCTTGAGTAGATCACACAGGTAACAACAGTTAACTCAACTACGTTTTTCAGTAGGAAGACTGTAGTTAAAACTGTTTAAAATAGTGAAGCTTGTCCAGTAGCAAGCAAAATCCCCCAAATGGAATAAATACAGTTAAATAGAATGAGATAATCAAATAAAAATACATAAAATAAAATATAAAAAATAATAATAATATACATTTTCTGTTCATCCCAAAAAATCCTGAAAAATATGTATCACGGTTTCCCCCCAAATATTCTGCAGCACAACTGTTTTCAATATAGATAATAAACATGATGGATGGATGGATGGATGGATGGATAGATAGATAGATGTAATGTTGGATAGATAGATAGATAGATAGATAGATAGATAGATAGATAGATAGATAGATAGATAGATAGATAGATAGATAGATAGATAGATAGATAGATAGATAGATAGATAGATAGATAGATAGATAGATAGATAGATAGATAGATAGATAGATAGATAGATAGATAGATAGATAGATAGATATATGTAATGTTAGATGGATAGATAGATGGATGGATGGATGGATGGATGGATGGATGGATAGATGTAATGTTAGATAGACAGATAGATAGACAGATAGATAGATAGATAGATAGATAGATAGATAGATAGATGGATGGATGGATGGATGGATGGATGGATGGATGGATGGATGGATGGATGGATGGATGGATGGATGGATGGATGGATGGATGGATGGATGGATGGATGGATGGATAGATAGATAGATAGATAGATGTAATGTTAGATGGATAGATAGATAGATGGATGGATGGATGGATGGATGGATGGATGGATGGATGGATGGATGGATGGATGGATGGATGGATGGATGGATGGATGGATGGATGGATGGATGGATGGATGGATGGATGGATGGATGGATGGATGGATGGATAGATAGATAGATAGATAGATAGATAGACAGATAGATAGATAGATAGATAGATAGAACGACATATAGAATGATGGATGGATGGATAGATAGATAGATAGATAGATAGATAGATAGATAGATAGATAGATAGATAGATGGATGGATGGATGGATGGATGGATGGATGGATGGATGGATGGATGGATGGATGGATGGATGGATGGATGGATGGATGGATAGATAGATAGATAGATAGATAGATCGATAGAGATAGATAGATAGATAGATAGATAGATAGATAGATAGATAGATAGATAGATAGATGAGTTGCTAACATAAAGCAAACTAAAAAATATCTGTTATGCTTCTTAATAGACATTGTTCACCTTCAGTTGCTTTTGTGTCAAATGGCTCTGATTAAACTGGGATTTGTTTCACCTGATCTTTTCTAACCACTCCCAGCATTTAATGTGCCATTGAATCTTTACGGGCTGGAGTCACTATTGACCATAAACCTGAGGGAATTTCCAGGGATCTGGAACGGCCGGCCTCCCAGACAGCAGGAATAATCGGAGTGTATGCTGTCTACTGTAATGATTAAACTATTACCTCTGGAATGCTGTAAGTGATGTAACTGTAAGTAATGTTTATTGAATAACTCGAGGCCAACAGTCTCCACTTAAACACATGCAAGCTAGAATGACAGGGGCTAATTAACCATTAACTAGCAGGACACAGTGACCGAGACTAAATGCATTTGAACACTTAAATGTCACAATGTCAGATTGTCTTTTAACACTTTATTTATTGCTTTATCATTCCAACCCTTCATTTTGTCATGTTTTGCTTAAAAATCATGTTTGTGCTGTCTCTCTTTAACCCTGTGAAGAAGTGCACTTAAATGTATTGCACTTGTAGTGTACTTCAAATCTTAAAAGCATATTTTTTTAAAAACTGTATTTATTTTTCAGACAATATAATATTAAAGAAACAAAAGGTCACTTAAGCGTACTTTTTAATGACTGTTTCTTCAATTTTAAAAAGTGCACTACATTTGAAATGTTTCAATACTCTTTTGTTGTACTGTACTTGATTATAACTGTACTGTATTATTCAATATTACATATAATATTTTAAATGCACTTTATAATTTCCAATATTTAAACACATACAACTTTCAATAGAATTTACATTCAAGTATATATTTAAGTTTGCCATAAATGCTCGGTAGCACACTTTCTCCATATATCAAAGATAATAGAAGTAATTAAGAAATAACAGATAAAGTGGCACTCTAAAGTTCAACTAATTGAACTGAATATACATTTAAAATATTTAATAGCAGTAAATATGCAATGAAAGCATGCATGAAATATTGGACATTATATCAGTATCGGCCGATATATGTTCATTATCAACCTGATAAAAAAATGTGTCCGATATATTAAAGCTGATAAATAATGTATTATTTCCTTCAGCTGAGACTCTTCAGATGCTCACTGTTCATCATGATGGGTTTGACTCGACTGAAATATGATTGGAATCACTTCAGAAGAGGACAATACAGTTCAGAGCAACATGAGCAGCGCAAATCTGTCATATAGACGACATAAAAATATAATGAGAACATCATAATAGTGTGTTTGGGACAGGGAGACTTTTGTTTTTGTAATCAGGCTCTCAAAAATTATATAAAAATTTGGATTTCGATTTATCAGCCGATACAGTATATCGGTTATCGGCACATTGAATTACACATTGCATTAGTTTGTGTTTTAAAGGGGTGGTAAAGCACACTCTTTCGAAGGCTTGATTGTGTTTGTGGGGGGCACTGTAACATGTTCATGCTTCGTTTTTAAAAAATTGCATTATTTTTCATATTTTTTACCTTTATTCTTCACCGCTCTGTCCCTCCTTGTAAAAACGGTCTGATGGTTTCCGGGTTGTATGAAGCCGGTCCCTCAAAAATACACGATGGGCTCAGATTGGTTAGCACGGAGTCTTGTTCATTTGTTGAGCTTGTTTGCCCCTGTGTATTTCAACCCTTGTGTTTCCTATGTTCTTTGTCAGGTCTTGTCCTACATGGATGTACGTTTGGTGCGACTCATTCTGTTATCTGTTCCTTGGTTCTCTGATCTCTGTGGTTTTGTTATGTTTATTTTGTTATTAAACTAGTTTGCATTTGGATTCAGCTCTCCCTTTTGGTTTTGAGTTCACCCTGCGTGACATAAGCGACTCGTCTGCGATTCTCTCAAATCGCATCTTTGGTAATTCACACTGCGTGATTGTCACTCGTGTGAACAAGCACCGTTTTGCCTATGATTTCAGGCATTTGTCTGTGATTTCGCAAAACCTGTTGGCGAGTCAAAATCGGGGATAAAATCGTGCAGTGTGAACTCGGCATAAGTGTACTTCTTTTTCACAAGAGTAAGTATACAAATCCTTTCAGAAGCATCCTAAAGGACGTCAAACTCCAGTAAATTAAACAAGAAAATAATCAGGCTTTTGTTGCATTTCAGGGCAGCTGCACTTGGCAGAAACGTCTGACGTTGGTTCAGCTTGAACAAAACAAAACATCATAAAAACTTGACTTGACTCTATTGACTGCATACACAATGCAAGTCCTCATTTGACTGCACATGCCACAGTGTGTTGATGTTTTTTTAGGTTGTTAGGTTTGTTAGATTGTTCAGAGATCTTGGGTTCCTTCTGTGGAAAAGTCACAGTATAAAATTCCTGGAAGTGGCTGTAATTGGTGAGGAAACCAGTTTGACTGTTTGATTTCGCTTCAGCTCAGAGACGGTGATGTAACTCAGATCAACCCGAGAAAACCTCACAGAGGCCAAAAATGAAGTGAATTTGACTCTGCGTACTTTTGAGGTCGGCTTTGGAATATATGGATATATCTAAAAATAAAAAATAAATAAAAAACAACAACAAAAAAAACATTATTTTGCAAACTAAATGCATTACTCATTTCAGGGTTAACATTATAACTGAAACTAAAACCATAATAAAAGTTTTTGTTACTTGAAATAACATTTCCCAACATTTCTCAACTTCACGTATAATAAAACTAAAACTAAAATAACAATTATAAATACTAATAATAAAATAAAATAAAAAATCACACAAAAAATTACAAAAACTTTAAGTGAAATGAATATGAAAACAGAAAATATAAACATAAATATAATTCAAAAATATTTATAAAAACTATAATAGCATCTGAATTATATTACACTAACACTGCGTTATTTTATCCACAATTAAGTGCATAATATAATTCAGACAAACAATTATGCATTATTTCAAATGTGAAGCATTGATATAAAAGCAATTTATCATGTTACAGTTACAAGATCTGGGGGCTTAATTGTCATAAAAAATAATATCATGATGAAATTTTCGTTATGCAATATATATTTTCTTATTTCTTACTTTTGCTTGTGAAATGTGACTCATCCGACTGAATTCGGTCCACACACACACACACACACACACACACACACACACACACACACACACACACACACACACACACACACACACACACACACACACACACACACACACACACACACACACACACACACACACACACACACACACACACAATTCACTATGCACAATAAATACGATTTACTTCTTGTTTCTCCCTGCCTGACAAAAAACATTATAGTCCTGTTTACCAGATAACCACGTACATAAGGAAGTTGCATCTCTGCTGTAGATTTGGCTCAGATTTATAGTTAATAAATTCCATTTATTCTCTTGTCAACACATCCTGTAGCTCTGCGCTTAGGCAAGACTCCTGCATGTTTCACTGCTAATAAAACAGAAGCCTCACTGACATCAGCGTCGTCTTCATCAGGCCTGCAGGTATTACAGGACGTCTACGAGGTGGGTGGTTCATTCCTATGAAGCCTTCATCACCACAGATGTATGGTTTCATACTGTCACATTGCTCAATGGCACAAAGTCATGAAAATGAAGCCCCCGAAACTGGAAGGGTTTGCTAGAGGTTCAGATCCTCTTCATTCTGGCTGAACATGGAGGATTTCATATGTGTGACAAAAACAAAAGGCCTGTTTCTGGTCAGTGAGCATCATGGTGAGCAGGATTTTCTACAAATACACAGGCAGAATTAATCAATCAAGATGGATAAACTGTCCATCACAGGATGAGGCAGATTATGATTATATAATCATGATTTACTGATAACTCTAAAGCACCTGCCATAATTCAAGGTTATTCATACGTTTTCAGTAATTAAGGTATTTTACCAAATCACGACATGAAAGAAATTCAGTTTGGAATTAAAACAGGTAAAAGTTCCTGTATTTATAAAAATAGTCATAATAATTTTTTCATTACGATATCAAAACGGAAGGATAGATGGATGGGTGGATGCATGGAACAACAGACGGGCGGATGGATGGAACAACAGAACGACGGATGAATGGATGGGTGTATGCATGGATGAAACAACGGACGGACGGAAGGATGGATGGAACAACAAAGACGGATGGAAGGATGGAACCATAGACAGATGAAGGATGGAACCATAGACAGATGGATGGATGGATGGAACAACGGATGGACAGACGGAAGGAAGAATGATTGATGGATGGATGGATGGAACATTGGACAGACAGATGGATGGAACAATAGACTGACAGATAGATGATGGAACAACAGATGGGTGGATGGATGGAACAATGGATGGACAGAGGAATGGATGGATGGGTGGATGCATGGATGAAACATTGGACGGACGGAAGGATGGATGGAACAACAGAAAGACGGATGGATGGATGAATGGAAAGGTGGATGCATGGATGAAAGAATGGACGGAAGGATGGATGGATGGAACAACAGAAAGACGGATGGATGGATGAATGGATAGGTGGATGCATGGATGAAACAACGGACAGAAGGATGGATGGAACAACGGACAGACAGATGGAAGGATGGGACCATATACAGATGGATGGATGGAACAAATGGAAGGAAGAATGGATTGATGGATGGAACATTGGACAGATGGATGGATGATGGATGGATGGAACAATAGACAGACTGACAGATGGATGAATGAACAACAGATGGGTGGATGGATGGAACAATGGACGGGCGACTGGATGGACGGACAGATGGGTGGATGGAACAATGGGTAGATGGATGGATGGAAGATGGATGGAACAATAGACAGACTGACAGATGGATGATGGAACAACAGATGGATGGATGGATGGATGGATGGAACAACAGATGGACAGGAGAGAGAGAGAGAGAGAGAGAGAGAGATAGATAGATAGATAGATAGATAGATAGATAGATAGATAGATAGATAGATAGATAGATAGATAGATAGATAGATAGATAGATAGATAGATAGATAGATAGATAGATAGATAGATAGATAGATGGATAGATGGATTGATGGATGGATGGATGGAATAGTTGTTGAGCTTGTGCCCACTGTATAAAGTTTACGTCTCGACACGCCTTCTGGATTCACATTCCAAACACCTGAGCGCCTCCACCGAAACTGAGGTATGCGGTGGGAAACCTCCGGCACTGAAACACACAGGTCGCAACAATAACCGCCTGTGATAAATCAAAGGACACCGGGCCAAGGGTTGAGTCAGAACACAAAAGGAAAACACCTTCACTAACATGCCCAGACAAGAGCCGCCATAAACCAACAACAACAAAAAACTCCCACGGCTAGAACAATCACACTGCCACAAACCGACAAAGAGACGTCCAAAGACATGCCAAGAGCTGATCCACATGCAAAGTGATGGTTTTCACATAATCAGCCAACGTTGCATTCTCCAGATCTTTGGTTTAATATTTGTTTATAATTTCTCTCTCATAAATAATTGCCAGTGCCCCTGTGAGGTGTTATTTTACCAGAACAGAAGATTTCAACACAGTTTATCCTTAGGAAGGCTATAAAAAATCCCCATAAACTTTAACGGTACAATTAAAGTGTCAACTAGACACAGTCTGAGACAAGTCGGCGGTGTATAGAGCTGACATTTTAGTGCAAACTAATTAAATCAGCAAAATAACTTGATTTTAACACTGCTGCGGGGGTGTTTTTGGGTGGGATCATCATTTATTCACCCTCATGTGTTTCCAAACCCATTTGAATTTCATCTTATACTGTCTTTTATATTGTCCTTTTTGAAGATTGAAAGCATTTGAGTTCTATCATTGTTATTGCACAGAAAAGAGAAACTAGCAGAACTTTTTCACAGATGAAAAGTGAGTGACGACAGAAATGTTCTCCTTTAACCAAGTATGAGGAATAACTGCATGCAACACTAACAAAATAATAATGTTGGTGGGTAGATGGATAGATGGATGGATGGATATAGGTGGATGGGTGGAACAATGGACGGACGGATGGGTGGATTGATGGATGGAACAATGGACAGATGGATGGATGGATGGAACAACGGATGGACGGATAGATGGGTGGATGGATGGGTGGAACAATGGAGGGATAGATGGATGGATGGATGGATGGATGGGTAGATGGATGGCTTGATGGATGATTGGTGGCCGGATGATGGATGGATGGTTGGGGGGATAGATGGATGGATGGATGTATGGGTGAATGGGTGGATGAATGGATGGAGAGGTGGATGATAGATGTTAGATGGATTGATGGATGGAACAATGGACAGATGGTTGGTTGGTTGGATGGATGGATGCAACAACGGATGGATATAGGTGGATGGATGGATGGATGGATGGACTGATGGATGGGTGGATGGATGGAACAACAGATGGGTGGAGGGGATAGATGGATGGATGGTTGGAGAGGTGGATGGATAATGAATAGATGATGGATGGAACAATGGACGGATGGATGGAAGGTTGGAGGAAAAGATGGATGGAAGGGTGAAGGGATAGACGGATGGATTATGGATGGATGGATGGAACAATGGACAGACGGACGGATGGATGGGTGCAATAACGGATGGATATAGGTGGATGGATGGAAGAACGGACAGACGGATGGATGGAAGAACGGACAGACGGATGGATGGATGGATGGATGGAAGAATGGACAGATGGATGGATGGATGGATGGGTATAGGTGGATGGATGGATTGCTGGATGAACTGATGGATGGGTGGAACAATGGATGGGTGGAGGGGATAGATGGATGGATGGAGAGGTGGATGGATAATGGATATATGATGGATGGAACAATGGACAGATGGATGGAATGGTGGAGGAATAGATGGATGGAAGGGTGAAGGGATAGATGGATAGATTATGGATGGATGGATGGAGAGGTGGATGATAGATGTTAGATGGATTGATGGATGATAGATGTTAGATGGATTGATGGATGGAACAATGGACAGATGGTTGGTTGGATGGATGGATGCAACAACGGATGGATATAGGTGGATGGATGGATGGATGGATGGATTGCTGGATGGACTGATGGATTTACATTTACATTTATGCATTTGGCAGACGCTTTTATCCAAAGCAAATTACATTGTATTCAAGGTACACATTTTACATTTTGTCAGTTCTTGGATGGGTGGATGGATGGAACAACAGAGTGGAGGTGATAGATGGATGGATGGTTGGAGAGGTGGATGGATAATGAATAGATGATGGATGGAACAATGGACAGATGGATGGACGGTTGGAGGAAAATATGGATGGAAGGGTGAAGGGATAGATGGATTGATTATGGATGGATGGATGGATGGAACAATGGACAGACGGACGGATGGATGGGTGCAATAACGGATGGATATAGGGGGATGGATGGAAGAACGGACAGATGGATGGATGGGTATAGGTGGATGGATGGATTGCTGGATGAACTGATGGATGGGTGGAACAATGGATGGGTGGAGGGGATAGATGGATGGATGGATGGATGGAGAGGTGGATGGATAATGGATATATGATGGATGGAACAATGGACAGATAGATGGAATGGTGGAGGAATAGATGGATGGATGGGTGAAGGGATAGATGGATAGATAATGGATGGATGGATGGATGGATGGAACAATGGACG